>VYZP01013913.1:0-85179 GCA_013400635.1 Hypocryptadius cinnamomeus
CAGAGCTGCCACTACCCTCCCTTGTCCAAACCCACCTTGTGCTTTGGAGGGAGGCAGGGAAATGGGGACAGAGAGCTGCAGCCAGGCCCTGGGCAAACCTTAAAGGAAAAGCTTCGCTCATGCCCATGTCACTTATGTATAGCATATTTTTTAATTATTATTATTTTATTGCCCATTTGCTACTTTGGGCAAATTAGCAGTTCCTATGGTGCCCTGAAGACTGATAAAATAGCACCAGAAATCAGAGTTTTTGGTGCAGTGGAGAAAAAGTGAAATTGGTATGAGGGGGAAAGGAGCGGGGAAAACCCACAGCAACAAAAGATTAAAGAAATAAGAGCAAGAAGGAAAAAGATATGTGTGAGAGATGGTCTTGTGTGGAGTAGCAAGGAGGCAGATAGTGCCACTGACTGCTGCTGTAAAGGCAGAATGAATCACAGATAAGTGCCATGTCATGTATATTTTCCAAGGCTCATTTTGCTGCTATTCAGCACTGCAAGCAATAGGGAAAAATATCTAAATCCAGCTAGACAACAAAAGCTACTGACTTTCTAAGCAGGCTGCATCTTCCTTGGAGTCCCTTTAGAGCTGCACTAGTTTTGTTTCACACCCTCAGGAGTGGCTCCATCACTCCTGTGTTCCCTTGGTGAGCAGACTCCCTGGGAGAGAAGTCCTGTTGCTATTGTCACTGCAGTAAAGGTGGTGGGTTTAGTGACTAAATCAGGAGAGACAAATCCCACCTGGACCAGGAGATGACAACTTTCTGTTCCAACACGGCCAAACAGACTGGAGGAGGGTGTTTTTTTCTAGTGCCTCAGATGCAAATATATTAATTCTCCCTTGCTTACACAGACTCTCAGAGATGCCAAAAGTCCTCACAGCTTGTACTTTTACACCTGAAAGCCTCCAAGGATAATGTTGTGCCATAATTCCCTCATGGTGAAAGCGAGTAGGTGATGCTGAGAGAGGTTTCTTGCTCCTCCAGCACTCTGGGGAGCTCTGAGCTCTTGCAGCACTCATCCCCAGCACTTCTGTCTCACAAATCCACAGCACCAGCTCCTCACACCCATCCTGGGTTGTGTTTGCAGCAGTTTCATTTAGATTAACATGAAGGGAACTTGTAGTTACTGTGGAGTCCAAAGAAAGGCATTTACTGAACAGATGCAACACCCAAGATCTGTGTGCCCCTCCAGCTCACTGCTCTGGGCAGCAATAAGAGAGAAAAGCAGGGAATGCTGCTGGAAGAGTATCAAATTCTGGAGTGAAAGGCAGAGAAGGAGTCTTTAATTATCAGATCTGACCTCAAGTCCAAAGCAGGCAAGTACATCTTGGTAGGAAGCAGATGTACTCGCACCCTCAAGCGCTGCAACAGCTTTGACAATTCCCTTCCATATGAAATTAAGGATTTGGCTCTTCCTACGTTCACACTGTGCCTTTTCCCAGAAGGTTCCAACCTACAGGAAGGGACTGCTGTCTCAGACAGCCCAAGAAAGTGCTCCAGCTCACACTCCTGCAAGCTTTCCCTCCACCTTTGGCTTTGCTAACCAGCCTCATTTTCAATGTTATTTAATGCTTCCCTCAGCTCAAGAAAAGTAGGATGTGTTCCCAGGAGAAATACCTCCCTGCTAGGAGAGCAAGGAGCCAAGTGCTGAGAGGATGCTCAGATTCTTTTTTCCCTGGAGAATTAGGAGGCAGCAGCCAGAGAAGAAATTGGTGGATATGGGGCAGAGAAGCACATCAGCCCTGCAGCTCCCCATTTCTTGGGGAAGAAGCCACTTCCCATCTCTATGGATTCCCATTGGATTCAGCAATCAAACAGCCAAAACACAGATCCTCTGGCTCATCCATTCTTCTCCCTAGCTCAGCCAGAACCATATTTTCTAGTTGCTGCCTCAAAATGAACAGCATTTACTACAGGGTGTCTCATCCCTCTTGGCATTTTGGTGCCAAAATGGTAGAAGGAACTGGGATCTATTCTTGGCTCATCTATCATCAACAACCACCCTCCCTGCACATTTTAGTTAATAACGAGCCAAAAATCATAATAGGGAGTATGTGAAGGTCCAGATAAAGACACTTAGAGGGGAATAATGAAGTATTTCCTGTGATTTGCTGTCCACCAACATCAGGCATTGGAAAACAGACCCATTTGGGCTCATTTCTGTTGGTGTGACGTGAGTAGCAGGGACAGGGGTTGGGCATCAAAGCTGCACCTCTCAATTGCCTCATTTCTTTCCCTCTCACACTTCAATTTCCATGAGATCATGGATGTGTTAGAGACTGGTGCCTATTTCTGCCTTGCTGGCACATAGAATCCAAGCTGATGTGATGGGGAACAGGGGTAGGGATGGTGCAGAACATCTGCCTGAAACAAACCTTCCCAGGTCCAGTGCCTGGAGGATTCACAGGGCTCCCAAGTGAAAGGTTTTTCAAGGACAAGAACAGGAGCTGGCTTGATTATCAAGAAGGATTTAGTCCACAGTGACCTTTATCAATTGTGTTATGCTTCCTATGGCTGTTTGGTTTCCAAGAGGAGCTGGATTTTAAATTAAATGAGTAGAGCCCCAACCATTTCCAGGAAATAGAACCTTAGAACTGCTCCTGCTCCTTCAATCACACTGTGCATTCTGGTAGTAGTCCAGGGAATAATAAAGGCAGTCTGCAATGTAATCTGCAGTCTTTGTAATGAATTTCTCCTTGCCTTGGAGCAAGTTGCTGATGGAAACAGCACATGGCCCTTGCTGGGCCTGAGTCCTTTGGGAAATGAAATGAGCACTGGCTTTGTTTCTAACGCAGCTCACCAAGATTTGGAGTAAGTCCTTACCTGTTGCTCCACAGTCACAGAAAGGAAATATCCTGGGCAGATTTCTGAGCCCACATCTGTGGCCTAATGCCAAGCACAAGCCACTGCTCTGGGCTATGTGGGTGGGCTGAGAAAAATGAATATATCACTGGTCAGCGGCCTGGACAGGATGGGTCACCTCAATAAATCACTGCTCTGGGGTCACCAGAAAGCAGCAGCTCCCTCGTGCTCTGGGTAAAGGCAGAAGGAACAGGACCAAGGTATTGATTTTTATGTGGCATCATTTCCAATTTCCTGACATTGGGAGCATAACCAAGCCCTGCCAAGGTTATCAGAGCAGACAGGAGGGAAGGGTTTGTTTGTGGAGGGGTGCTGAGGTCCAGGACAAGCCTGGTGGCCTGTGGCTGTGAATGTCTGGTCCATGCTGCAACAAAGGACCAAGGGAAATGAGAAATTCAGCCATGGATCTGGAGCAGTGGGAAAGGCTGAGCAGAATGCAAAGGAGAAGGAATGAAGCCAGTGAAAGGGGAGTAGGAAACCCTCTGAGTGAGCAATGGATGTACAAAGAACATGAGGGACCTGGGTAGGAGCAATCAAATGCTGGAGAGCGTGAGCTGTGATGGAGCTGAACTGAAAGGACGAGATCCCACTAAGCTGCAACAAGAAATTGGGCTGGCTAAAAATAAAGGGCCTTTGAGCAGTATGATCCCTTCCTCAGGACACAACACAGGCCATGGATGTGAGCAAAAAAAAAAAAAAAATAGGTCAAGGAGAGCAGCTCTTTCAGAGCAAAACTTCTCAGAGCTGGCAGTGCTTAGGCAGGCAGGACTGTGCCCAGGCCACCACTGCACTGGCACTCTCCTTCAGACAGCACAACTCACCCTGGCTCCCTCAGGGGCAAAGCCAGGACAGGCTGATTTGGTCATTAATAACCCTGGTGAAATAGAATGATCCCACTGAGCTCATGGAGCACCCAAAGAGTGCAAATCCTTCAGTCCCAAAACAGGGTGTGCAGGATGCAGCCTGAGGGCAGCTGAACTGGTGCTCTTTGGGTTGGCAGAGAAGGTTGGAGCAGTGTGAGGAGCACATGGGGAGCTGACTTTAACCACAGCTGAGGAGAGGAAGAGGAGGAGACGGTGAGAGCAGCACCCACAGCTCCATCTGGGATTGCAAGAGAAGCAGCTCCACAAACCTGACCTGGAAAACTGGGCAGCAGGGAAAGATAGTTCTGGTTTTGGAATTACTGCTTGGGAAGAAACAGCCCCTCCTGAAGCTTGCAGGAGAGGAGCACAGCGCTGCTCTGGTTCCATAGAATAGCTGAAGAGAGCAGAGATGGCTGTGGAGAAAAGCAGTGTCTCCTGCTTTTCATTGAGAAGGAAATTGCCAAAGAGGATATGGGTTGGAGCTGGTCCACAGGGTTCCAGGTGCCCTGTCCTAGGCTGCTGGCACCCACCAACTCCCCTGGCACATGTGGAGACTGAAATACATCAGGCAGTTTTAAGAGCTGCATTAGTGTCACACAGAAATGTCAGCTCGATTTCCGAGACAGAAAACACATATTGGAGAAATTAAGTGCAGAAATAAATCTTTTTGATGTGGAGGAGGTTTAGCCTGATATTAAGAAATAAAACAGCCCATCTCATGGCAGTTTGAACAAGGGCTTGTAACTGTGACTATGAGCAAACAAACTTCAAAAGGATCAATACTGGGCTTGAAAGCTTCCCCTCAGCTGGGAGCAGCAGCGCGGCGCTGCCATTACCGACGCATAGACACGGCAGCGCTGGATCAATGGGCACACAGGCTCTCCAGGGAGGCTTTAAAAATAAATAAATGAATAAAAAGAAGGCTGGTTATGAGTTATTTAATCCCAGATTGAGCCACAGCAATAACAAACCTATTAATTTTGTGCTTGTCATCACACACCAGGAGCACCTGATAAATAATCAGTAACAAACCACATGTGAGCTCACACACTGCAAGGCTCACCACTAACTGATTTTGGTAATGAGATTTAGGATTTAGGATTTTCTCTCTTAAACTTGACTTACATAATTTTTCTGAGAAGTTGTCTTTTCCTTAGCACTTCCTGCGCTTCATTTCTTGCCAGAGTTATTTTTTGCAGTTTGGTGAAAAAAATCCTGCCATGGCAGTGCAAGAGTGATGGAAATGCTGTATAGAAAGCACCATAACTTGAATCTCCAAGGCTGACCCACTTCCCTCTCCTTCTTTATCTCACACCAGCCTTTTTGCTGTGGACTGCTTAAAACCTGCCCTTTTGCCTGGGGTCAGGTTTGCAGAGGGTCACTCAGCCCCCCTCAGCTCTAGCACCAAATATAAGGAGATCAAATGATATTCCTAAGGTCAAAGGAGAAGTTACTGAGATTTATTTCCCACCCCAGCCCTCAAAGCAGACCAATCCCAAACTGGCCATCTCTGCCACGCTGCTGCACTCGCTGGAGGGATGGCACTGCTCCAGCTCTTTCACACGAATGGCTTGGGATGAACCCAGCAACTTCCAGCAAATAAAATCATCGACCAAGCAGCCCCCATGGTCCTGGTTCACAGGCTGCTGGCACAGCCCGTGTGTGCACAGCCAGTCTCATTCACATGGTCCTTCTGGATCCACAGATATCCCCCACAAAACTTTTATAGAACCCATCCCACCCACGTGTCTCCTTTTCCCTCGGTGTTTCAGGCTCTTACCTCTGTTAACCCCAGCTGAAGCGATGCTTTGGCAAGTGGAGAACCTGTGATGGGGCTGAAGGTGGGAAAGCAGTTCTGGCAGATCAGCTGCAAGGATGAGGGTCCTCTCTGGAGGCTTCAGCTGCTGGATGGTCTGGGAGGAGCTGGGAGTGGGATGGCTTTGGAAACAGGCAGGAGCTGAAGGCAGGGCACAGCCTCAGCTCTCCCCCTCTGAGTGACCCACAGGAGGCTTGCAGGGTGCTGGGACACAGGGACAGGCAGATGGCAAGCAGGTCTCTGCATCCACGTGCTGGCAGCTCCTGCCCTGGGGTGTTGTAGAAAAGCATTACACAAAGTGCACTTCTTGAGAGGGAAACAGGAGCTAAAGCTCTGAGCTGGCAATATTGCCCACACACCCAGGTCCAGCTCTCCAGGCCTAACCTAAATATATCTGTTCAAAGTTTACATCCCTAACAATAGCTGAGCCCTGCCCTTTGCAGAGCTCTTCCCAAAGCCCTCTCTCCCTACCAAATCCGACACAATTCTCCTACTCACAGTGTGTCAGAATGCTCACAGTCAGGGACCTGAGCCCAACTGCTGGTTTCAATACCCCACAAAAAGCTACAAAAGCAGAATGAAAAGGGAAATATCTAATGCTGCAAAGCAAACCAGCTGGGGACTGTGCTAGAGGAGCTGCAGAAACCTCGCTGCCATGGGAGCAGTGCCTGCCCATTAACCTCTGCCTGAGGTGCAGTGTGGCTTGTATTTAGATCCCAAAGACATGAACTGCAGTACCCCAACGATCCAGTGACCCTGTTCAGGCTGCAGCACCGTGCTGCCCTCTGCTCCCCTCGGCTGGCACAGGGACAGACCCAGGGGCCGGGGAGAGCACCTGGCTCAGCTGTGCACATCCACTCACTCCAGCACCAAGCTTGGGCTGCTCTGGTGGGCTATTAAAGCTTTAACAGCTGGTCCTTGTTCACTTCCAAGTATCATTTAAGTTGGCACAAAGTCCTATATGAGCCTTGTAGATTAAAAAGGGGAGAATAGTCCTCTTCCTTGCAGCTTTTCAAGGTTTCTGTGTCCTTCCAGCAGCAAGGCAGGTAACGATTGAAGAACTCAAGCACCTCTTCTGTAAGATATTGATGTTGTTTTGAAGTGGGTGTGAGCAGAGCCCCCGAATTCAGTGTAAGCATTTCAAGGGCTGTCCATGAAATGCCTCTGAGCTATAAACACTCACTGCTGTGGCAGGTCTAAGAAAAGCCCCAGGTACAGCCCGAGCTCGGGAGCTGAGGCTGCTCAGCAGAGGGGGGCCAACACCCCGGTTCCTTCTTTTCCCCTTAACGATCAGTGCATGACAGCTTGAGCTAAATTAAGCTTGCTGGGAGGTAAAAATAACATCAAGAGCTAATTAAAGCTCTTGCACTCCCTGTGTCGGTGGGTACCTGAGCTGGGGAGGCAGGAAGCCACAGATCTTCCCCCACTCCCGCTCTTCTCAGCAGTGCTGGCAGCTGGAAGGGTTTTATGAACATTTTCAGAGAGATAAATGAGAGAAAGGCAGCAATCCCCCGAGGGCCCTGGGCTCTCTGAGCACGGAGGGCTGCAGACAAGTGGCACATTGGGCAGGCAGCACATGCTGCCCACGGCTGCAGGGACCTGCATCTCCTGGCGTGGTTAAAGATGATGGATGGAGGGAGCAGTGCCTCGTTAGCCAGGAGGCTGCATTACCTCTTCCCTGCTTAGAAACCAGCTTTACTGCAAAGCCTCTGAGCAGCGAAATGATGGCATAAAGTGCACAAGGGCTGTGTCAGCCACACCTCTGGAAAACGACTTCATAACCCGGTGACACTCGTGGCTGCCACTAAACCCAGTGACCAAGGCCAGCAGCTGCTCCATCTGGCTTTGCCCTAGCACTTGGGGACACAGCTCCTTGGAAGCTGGTGGTGATGTCTTCATGCACAACTCCTCAGGTCTGACACTGAGCAGCCACTAAAGTTTGGTCCCATTTTCACACAGGAAAGGTCTTTGCTTTATGCAGCTTGAGGGGTTTAATAATCAGGAATATTAATGTATATAACAAGTGTTTATACTTCACTGGAGGTATTAAACTTTCTACCACCCAGATTTTAGCAAGATTTGTTAGTTCCAGTATTTCACAGGGCAGACAGGGCAGGAAAAACCATGCATGAGGTGGAGCAGCCTGAGAACAGGAACAGGCACCACGGGCTGCTCAGGAGGCCGTGGGCTCACCTGTCCTGCTCAGCACAGGGAAGTGCAGCCACATCCTGGGAAGGTCTCTGGGAACAGGCAGGGAATGGACTTGGTCTCCCTCTTCTCCATCCTTCCCCCAGGCCAGCACCCCTTCCCAGGTGAGACCTGCCCTGGCTGTGTGTGCCTGCTCTGTGCCTGTGCTCCGCTGCTGTTCCCTTTGTACCCACCCAGCAGCACCTCTCCTGCTACCTACACCTGACCTGATATTCCCAGCCAGAGCTGCTGCAGGGAAAAGGAACATCTGTCCTAACCATTTTGTGTCTCCTGGGAAGGAGCCAGGGCCACCTGTGGGGCTTTGGGGCAGGTCCTGCCCTGGCAGACCTGAGCCTCTGCTCCCTGCGGATGGGGATGTTGTCAGGAAGCACTGGATGGGCACTGGATGGGGAAATGAATTATCCACAACTTCTCCTGGGTCAGTGGATGCAGCTGCTGTGCTGCTCCAATAACGCCCTCAGTGCAGCCTTGACACGGCTCTAACAGGGGTTTTCACTGATAAGCAATCTCTCTCTCATTAATAAAAGAAAAACTGTAATTCCTGTCTTCCTAAAAGACCACACACAAACTCCACTCACCTGTGACAGCCCATTTTCTGAGCCTGATGAAGGCATGTGTGTTGTCCTTGCACAAATTCCATTTTGCCAGTAAATATTTTACTACAAATATCAGAAGTTGTGGCTCTACAACTTTAAAAATCAGTGTGACTTTGACACCAAACCATCTTTCTAGAACCCAAACTGTCTTTCATTTCAGTGAGATTAAGATCCCCACATAACTAGATGATGGGGTCTAGGTCAGAGGTGATTTATGTTAAACCCTGGGGTTTAAATCTTCCCAGCTGATTTAGGAAAAGCTCCTGGTACTCACTCTAGCCTCACAGCTCACAGCTCACTGATACCATTGAAATCTCTGCAGGCTTGTGCATTATTTCTCTTTTGTATTTTATATTCCCTCCTCTCTCCATAAATAAAGCTGAAGCTGCAAAAGCTGTGCGATGGATGCTGCCAGGTGGAAATCCATTCAGCTCAATGAATATATTCAACAGCTACAAGAATACAGCAAAGAATTGGAGAAACCCCCACGCAGAGGCATTTCTGCCCCCTGCATGTCACTTGGGGCAGCCTGGGGGCAAGGTGTGATGGCACAGGAGNTCATCTCGCATCTCGCATCTCACATCTCACATCTCACATCTCACACCCCACCACCTTCCCCTGGCTGTGGATAAGGAGCTCGTGGAGTGAGGACAGGCTCCACGTCCCCGCTCCCTGTTCTTATGGTAACACACGATCCAGCCTCTCCCCTCACCCCCGGCACTTCACCTCACTTAAGAACCAGGTCAGGTTTTTCTCAGATAGCCTCGCTCAGTTCTCACTCCCCTCTCCGAGGGGTTTGCTACGCTGCAAAACATTCACAGGCTGACTTCCCGCAGATTTCCTATTCCCTGGCAAAAACACACATCCGTTCCTCAGCAGACCGCTCCGAACCGGCCGCTGAGGACGGGGATGCTCTCAGCGCCGAGACATGGCTGTGTTCGAGCAGCCCAGGAAAGCCCAGGGATGAGCATCTCGGGGAAGAAGCGCCGGGATTTTCCGGCTTCCTCGTGCTCAGCTCCTTCCGTCGGGAATCGGGCGAAGTCAAACGCCGCCACCCGAGCGGTGCCAACCCTCGGGCAGGGCACGGGGGCACCTCACCCGGGCACCTCAGCGGCTCCGGCCGCGCCCGCCGGGGCTCGCTGCGCTCCGGGATGCGGCGGATGCTGCCCGGGGCGGTTCCCACTCCCAGGGGAATACGGAAAGCACAGGGATACCTGCCCTGAGCACCGCGGCTCCGCGCCTGATCCCTCTTCCCTCGCCTTTAAACTTTCGGGGCGTTATATCCAATTCGGAGCCCCCACGAAGCCGCCTCCTGGACCGTCCTCCCCCCGCTCCCGGGGCAGCCTGGCCCCGACACGGGAAGGAGCCCCAGCCTTCCCCTCCCCACGCCAGTCCCGGCACTCACCGGCCCCGCGGGAGCTGCTCCGCGGCGGGACGCGGCCGGCGGCCCCGGGGATGCTCCGCTCCGCTCCGCGCCGCGCCGGGAGAGCCCGGGGAGGAGAGGGCATCACATGGCGCCGGCGGGGCCAGCCCACCTCTCCCTCCCCTCCATGCCCCCGTTCCCTCCCTCCTTTCATCCCTCCTTCCCTTTCTCCATCCTCCCCTTCTTNTTCACCCTTTCCCTGTATTTCCCCACTTTCTCTCTATTCCCCGCTTTTTTCCTCCTTTCCCTTCTCCCGCTTCCACCCCTGAGCTGTGACCGGTGGCTCCCGCTCACCACTGGGGCAGGGGTGGGATCCAGCCCTGCTCCTGCCCCTCTGTGCCTCCCCCCTTCCCCGCACCCCACACCTGCAAAAACTCTGCTCCAAGCGCTGGGGGGGCTGCGCTTCCCGGGACACGGCTCCTTTGGGACTGGGGAAGGGGAAGCTGGCTCCGGCAGCAGTGTGAAATGCACGGCTGAGGACACAGCAGACAGCGGGGAGGGCTGGAGGGCAGCTAGCCCAGTGTGCTGCGGAGAGCCAGCTTGGCAGGGCTGGGACCGAGGCAGGGCTAAAGGAGAGAGGGACACAGGGGCAGATGCTGCGGGCTCTGGAAACCCCTGCCAGACTGGGTGATTCAGCCAAAACACATCGACAATGAGAGGCAGAGCCAAGAAGAAGGAGGCAGCTCCATGGAGGTGTCCAGCAATGGGACACTTCCTTGGATAGAGCAGGAAGGACAAGAAAAGGGTCACACACCATGCAGGAACTCCTGCTGCAGGAGGTGCCAGCCCAGGAGCAGGGCCCAGGGAGCTCATGGACACCATCCCAGCGCCTGGAACTCGGGACTGTATGGAAATTTCTGCAGGGACAGCTCATCCTCTGCAGGGGCTTTGCTCACACCACAGTCCCCAGCTCCCTGGCTAAAACGTGCTGCATCTTTGCCGAGGCGTCCCCAGTTAGCAAAACAGGACTGCTTTAAATAGGAAAAACTCAAAATAAAGTGAGATCTGAGATGCGGAGGAGGTGTTGTTGGGTGGCTTGTTTGAAATCAATGGAGCCGTGTGCTCAGGCTTGGTGAGCTCTGTTTGATTTACAGAAAGAACAGAAGCTGATGCAGATGTGGAGGTTTGGATTTCTTCAACCAGAACATGGTAGAGCCCAAAATAGGCAAGTTCCAGATCCAGACTGGTAGAAAACTGCCTCCCAGTTAGAGGTTTCTGGTTATTTATACTTATAAAACTCATACCATAACTTATATAACTTAAATAATAAGTTCTTTCACACAGAGTTACAGCAATACTTAAATTATAGTGAATTCAGCATGTTTTCCTGGGCTCTTATTCCCATTTGAGGAATAATTTAAAGCAGCAAATCCCTTGGGGGTTTGACAGTAAGGACAAAACAGGGATTTGGTCAGCAGAATGGATTCTGCACTGGAAAAGGCAGCCAGTGGGGCAATGCCCTCTGGGGATCCCTGGAGAAAGAGGCTTCCCTGGGATGGGAAGATCATGAGCAGGGAATTGCCAATAAAATCACAAATCTACAGGAGGCTTGTTAGAACTGGATGTTCCCCGTGTGCTATCAGGGTCGATGATTTTATCACAGTAATTGGCTGTTCATCGTTCTTCTTTTCTCTATATTGTTAAAAAGAAACCCAAACAAAGCAGACCTTCATTTTTCTTGACAGACAACCTGCTCTGCTGCTGCCTGGGCTCTGGGCAGGATCATTGGAGTACAGCACAAATAAAGCTACAGCTCACACAGTGACATAATTAACCACACAGTGTGAGAGGCCCCCAGCAGCCATGCATATAATCAATTAGAAATACACATTTTGAGCTTCAGTTTCTTCCCCTCCACTTTGCTTCCATGCAGATGTAGTTGCACTGAAGCACTCGGGTGGGTTTGCTGCTGCTGCTTGTCCCACACAGCAGCTCCTGCCCTGGCAAAGCACGTGCACAGTGCCAGCACTCACTCCAGGAGTGTTTCCCACAGGCATCCCAGGGCCAGGATCAAAGAGAGCACCAGTGATGCCTCCCAAAACCCCAGCAGCACAGCTAAACTCTCTCACCTCATTAGCAGCTCTCCAGAATTCCTCCCCATGATATGTACTTCCCTGATGATGGGAAAACCAGTGAAGTGGAAAATCCTTCTCTTGGACAGAAGCTTGGCATGGCTGTCCCAGACAGGACAATCAGCACTTTGCATCTTCTCAGCATCCCCCCAAGCCTTGGGGCAGGACTGCCAAATCCTGCAATAGCTGTTTTGGTTTATTGTTTCACATAACACCAGCTGGCAGCATCATTTTCCCTTCCCCACTTTTCACTGTTCCTTCCGAGCTATTTCCTCCTGTGGATCCTCCTCCACAGCCACAAGTGGAGCTGGGTGGGACCTTGCCCAGGTCAGGATGTTCCACAGCTGTGCCAGACTCTGCAGGGCTGGGCTCTGCCCCAGCCAGAGCAGCTCTGCCAGCCCTTGGCCACTGCAGCAGCCTTTTGTACCACCCTTTAATCAGTGTGGAAGCTTGAAGCTCCATGGACACCTCAGCTGCAGCTTTTAGGATGCTCCCAAGGTCAAACCTTATTACTGAGGAGGGATTTGAGCTTCATTAGTGGCTCAGAACAGAAGTGATTCGTTACAGCAGCTCTCCCTGGGCTGTCAGCAGTGCACTGGGGGTGGTGGGCAATTCTCTTTTCAGCTGCAGGAGTTTGATGCTAACAGGTGACATCTGCAGGGATGCTTTTCCCTGGTCTTTTCCCTATCAACAGAAGCTGCCTTGAAAGCACTCAGGTTATTATGAAATAAAAGGTCTGGTCCTGTCAGCTTGGGCCACCAGCTGGTATGAAACCTCAGGTTTGCCTCCCCTCCTGTTGCCTCGAATTTGTTCTGTGCTGAATTATTTGGACAGCAAATCCAACCAGCAAAGGGCAGCCACCCCTGAGCCCACCCATGGCTCTGATCTGGTGTCAGAAAACAGCTACTGAGCAATTTTACCTGCACACCAGGCTGGGAGAAGCATTTTGGGCACAGGGAGGGGAGGTCAGCCTCAGCCAGGGGTTTCAGCGCTTGCCCGAGCAAAGAGGAGAGCGAGCAGGTGAATGCAACAAGCTGGGATGCTGGAGCTGCTGTGACTTGTGTGGGAGGTGAAGGATGCTCTGTGCCAGCTGTTCAGCTCTTGCTATTTTTTGTCATTTCGTGGGCAGCACGGCCGGGGGGAGGCTCGGGGGGGCAGCGGAGCACGGCAGAGAGGCAGAGCAGCCCCAGCACCACGCCCAGAGAACCCACGGGGCAGCTCCCAGAGGCTGGGAACCACCTGCTGAGGGAGACTTCAGAGATTTTTGTTTCTCTTGGATGGGGTTTGTGGGGTATTTCACACTGGGCAGCAAAACTGGCACCAGCAGCTTGGCTTTGGGATCCACACCTGCAGCACTCACGGCACTGTGCAGGTGGGATGGGCTGCTGCAGCCAGCTCCTGAGGTGTGGAAGGAGCTCAGCACAACTTCTCCTTATCCCAGAAGTGTTGTTGCTTTATTTTTCAAACACTCTAAACAAGGAAAGACGTAAAACTCACAGCACCAAAGAACACCAGCCCTTCCCCTCTCTCTGGGAGGGTTTTCACATCCCGCTTGCACCATGACTAAATTAAAGGAATTAACTCCGTGGGCTGTTGAAGCTGCAGCTCCATTTGCTGTTTCCCCTGCACATCCCTCTGCCTGGATCCGCTGCTTGGGAGGAAGCTCAAGGAGAGGTGCCACATTATTTTTAACCCAGCACCCACATGCTGTGTGAAAGCCTGAAAAAAATAAATGTGTGGAGCCTTTCGCAGCCTCCCCGAGCAGCTCTGACTCACAGAACAACAAAGGCACACGTGTGAATGGAAGTTTGAGATTTTATTTAAAATAAAATACCCTCTGTCATCATCTGGGGCTAAAGTGAGCTGATAAAAGAGGAGGATGTGCCAGTTCAGGAGTTTTCCAGGTGCAGCCTTTAGCCCCGTGCTGCTCCAGGGCTGGCAGGCACCAGGACTCCAGGCTGCCCGGGGATCTGAGCATCCCCACACGGGAGGGAAGGAGCAGGGAGTGCCCACATCTCCCCCTTTCACCCTGCAGGGCAGTGCCCTACAACGAGACAAGCTGGAATTGGTGCTGGCAGTGCTTTTTTCCTCACTGCTGGTGTTTTCTGTTATTCTGCTGCACAAGGAGTGGAGCTTCCACCAGCACAGGTTCCCTCTGGGAGCTGCTCCTGGAACTGGACCCATCCAGGCTCCCCAGCACAGCCCCACTGCAGCCACCAGGCTGGCTGGAAAGCAGCTGCCTGCAGGATGAGGGATGGCTCTGGCCACAGCAATCTGATTTCAAAGGTCATGTTTTGGAAAGAAGTTTAGATGACATTAATTATTTAAGCCTCGTAACGCTTGTATTAAGGGTAATAGTTTTCCGTGTGATTTATATAGCACTGAAATTCATTACCAACCTTTTAATGATGTTAGTGTCAATCAGGCACAAGAATGCTAAATGACTTATCCCAAAAGGACGAGGAACTGATCCAGGGGGGTTTGGGATGCTCTCACTGCTGGCTTTTCCTTCCTTCTGCCCTTGCTGGTTGCTTTTATAGCTGTTTCTGGTGGATTTTCCCTGAAATCACACCTAATCAGTGTGCCAGACACAGTTACACTTGAAGGAGAAGCAAATGCATCCTGTTAAAAGAGTGTTTTTCTGGAGGTGTCCCTGGAAATGTTGAAGCTTTAAAGAGGTTTTATATAAATTGTTGCAGAATGTTTTATATGGATTAGGAAGTCTCCCTGATATGGGCACTGAGTTTTATGAAGTGTTCTGAATAGAGGAGCAAGGTAAGGGGGGAGGGATCAAGGCCCCAAATAGGAAAAATAGGAAAGATAGGACAGATGTGGACCAAACTCTCTCTCTCTCAGACACACACAGAATTCATTCCCAGCATGTAAAGAGGCAAGTGATTTTTGCCAGCCTTGATGGGCAAGAGTAAGATCTAAAATATTTCCAAGCAAACTTCCACTGTGGAGTTGTTTTTTTGTCTTTTTTTTTTTTTTTTTTTCCTCACACAGGTCGGGTGGTTTAAATTGGCTTTGNCCTCACACAGGTAGGGTGCTTTAAATTGGCTTTGGAATCATTTCCTCTCCTTCATCAGACTGTGCAACAACCTGTGCTGGGGTAGGATGTCAGGCACTGACTCAGGGACCAGTAATGAGCACTGGAAGTGGCAGCTGCTGTCTGACACTGTCACCCTGGCAGCAAATGCAGCAAGTCCCCAGAGAAGGAGACAGCCTTGACTCATTTCCCATGAGATCTGCCTCATTCCATGCCCCTTCTTTTGGGAAAGAAGGAAAAAAAAGTAATAAAAACCACCTTTGCAGGTAACTCTGTGGGTCCAGCCCTGCCACTGGCTGGTCTCCTCATCACATCCCCATTTCTTTGGGTGCAGCACCACTTTGGGAAGGTGACAAGTGACAGATGCAGCCAGGGAAAAACATCCCTTTGAGGACAAGCCATCCACACATGGCAACAGCTGTCCTGATTTGGGCCCCTGATTGATTTGCCTTTGCTTTACCATGGCTCCCCAGGGAGCAGGTGGGATTATAATTACCTCGTGGTAATTAATGCAGTCATCATTTCAGCTACCCAAGCAGTTCTCAGAGGAGCTGGTTTTATTTGCAGCTCGCACACCAGCTCTGCAAAAATATTCTGAGATTTTTGAATCAAATACCCAAATCTCTGAAGAGAGGCTGGGGCTGGGGGAGGCAGGCATGAACACTTGGTGTGATTTATCGTGCTGGAAATATTCCTGATGGAGATGCTCTCAAACATGGACGTGGCAGGCATGGAGAGCTTCAGCCTCTCCTGCAGGAGCTTTTAACACTTCATTTTCCCCAGAACCACCAGCTTAATCTTGCCTGCTTAGAAAGAGTCAAAGATGCACTGTTAGAGGCATTTTCCCCTTCCCCACACCCCGTCACACCAAAGCAGCCCACACAGGCTCTCACCACCCTCTTGTGACAGCTGACTCATCCCACTGTGAGCTGGGGGAATGTCCTGCTCATGAGACCACCAGGCTGAGCTGGGAGGGTGCAGAGTGTGGCCATGGGGTAACCAGAGGCTCTCCCACCCCTGTGAGTCCATGCCAGCCACCACAGCTCTGCCAGACTTGTTTTTCCTCAAGGAGACAGTCCAGAAACTCATGTCCAAGCTGTCACCCCAAAAGCCAACAGCCCCTTGGATGGGCACTGTGGTGGTTTGGCCACAAATCCTGGCCAGCCAAGGAGCTGGGGGTGCAGCTCTGGAAGAATGGAGAGCTCAGGACCCCCTTCCTCCTGCCCTGGAGGCACCAACTCTGTGTCCATGAGCTCAGGGCAGGGATGTGTCCCCAAAGTCCCTGTTCTGCTCTGCAGAAAGCTCCCAAGGTCTGAGATGTGTTCATGGGCTTCAGAATCTGAGCATGTTAGATGACAGATGTGAAGTAGCCTGGAAACACTGGCTCTTTGGAAAAAAACCCAGAATTTCAACCGTTCCTCAGGGCAAACTCAGCCAGACTTCTGCAAATGAAACAAACCCAGTAACTGAATCAGCATGAGCTTCAATCCTGTGAGAGCAGGCAGCAAAGGGAGCTGTCTGTCAAGCTGTCACAATATTTGGACATTGCTTTCAAGTTTTGAAAACCAATGATGTCAGTGTGAACGAGGCTGGGGGACGTGGGGTGGACTGGGAGGTCCCCCAGGAGCCCAAGGGAAAACCAGGAGTGCTAAATCAGGTATTTCATCACCCAGGTGAGGCCCTGAGGGTCATCAATGATCAAAACTAAAGTATTTTCCTTTAATTTTTCCTGTTGGAGTTCTGGGTGCTGGGAATTTTAGACTCTCAATCATTGAACTAGCCCCTCCTCCCAGGAGGAAGAAGCAGATGGTGGAAAGAACCACCCAGGGAAAAAGACAAATTGAATTTGAGTTTCCTGGGTCTGGCTGCTCCCAAGGAGGGCACATCCCTCCAGCACCAAGTCCCACATCAAGCTTTGAACCAGACCCTCCAATCTGAGACCTCCTTTGGCTCCTGGGGCTGTTTTTCCCTTTGGCTCCCACACCTGGAGCAGCCCAGCACCAACAAGGTCAGCACACAGAAATCCTCTTCCAGACACACCTTTTTTAGGTAATTCATTAACAAGAACTAAAAACAAAAACCCAGGTTAAAATTCTGTCTCTGAATAATCAAGGTCCAGACTGGGCACTTTCTGTGGCTGATCACAGCAACCTCTCTGCAGCCTCTGGCCCTGGGGGAGTCAATTTTGAAAGGAAATTTCATCAAGGCAGACCAAACTCTCACAAAAGTAATGATCAGTATTTTTATTCATACACACTTGCTTTGAAACTACAATTAATACTTAACAAAAGCATTTCATGCAAACAAAGATTGAAGATACTGCGAATTATGAAAAAAACAAAAAAAAAGATGCTGTAATTTCTACATCAGTCTTGCCCACTACACTTCCAATGGTTGGGTATTTTTAAAATCTTTTGAAAACTCAATGGCATCTCAAATTTTCTGGTAGAATCTTGCAGATAAATGATATGAAAATAAATAATGTTCTCCTCTATATAAATAGAACATTTGGGTCTTAAAATAATATTAAAAATATTAATAAGTTCAAGGTGGGATTACTTAATGTTTTAAAAAAAAATTAAGTAGCATACAGTCATTTGAGAAGTTTCAGGTGTTCTCTGTATTGTTGTGCAAGACCACAGAGTGTTGAGAAATGCACATTTTAGAAAGAGCCAACGAGCTTCATTTTGTTGAATTTTTTTTTTTTTTTTTTTTACATACATTTTGATAACATGGGAGAGAACAAATGAAAGGTTTGGGGAACGAGCCATAGATTAAATTTTTATTACCCCTGCAAGAACATTGTTTTTATACTCCAAGGCCAACAGTGGGTACAAACATATAATGTAATTAATATTTTCAGTGAACTGGGGCTGTTGGCCAAGCACTCAGCACCCAGAGAGCTCTGTGGTTCCCTGGGTGCCTTGGAAGCTGTAGTGGTTTTGGTTTGTTCATTTTAAGATTTTTAAGCCAGGAGTGTGTGAAGCTCTGGAAGGACGGAGCCCTTGGCAGTGTCACCCCAAGGGGTTCAGAGAGAAGGAAAAGAAATTCAAATAGTTCTCAGGAAAATGTTTGCAAAGATCATGAACATCATTTTCCTTTCTATTAAAACGTTCCTGTCATTAATAATTATAAAACTAATGAAACATCAGCTGCAGAGTGTCCAATGTAACCAGTGAGAAATGAGCTTCAATGGCAGCTGTGTCAATGTTGTTGCTACTCATCCTGCACTGTTTCAAATCATTAACAGACTTAATTTATTTATTTAGGTCAACTGACATCAGTGGAAGGAAAAAAACGGCTTCTGGAGCAGTTTTCTTTTAAATTTGAACTGCAGTGTCACAGACAAGGAAAAAAAAAAAAGCACAAAGACACATTTACAACACAGAAATACATTAAAATATCAACAGAAAATATCAACCTGTCATGGACAAACCAGCTGCACAAAGAACAGAGCTCCTCCTTCAGCAGGAGTCAGTAAAAACGGTGCTAGAAAACAGCTGTGCTGACTTTATTTACCCAAAGGGAATCTCCCCCTCCAATTATCAGTTCTGCTAAGACTTCCATCCTCATGGAATCTTTAAATTGCACATAAAAATCTCAGTAGCTGGAAAAGAGGTAAGTGCAGCTGACCCACACAATCAGCAAGCATCACTCCCCATCACACCCTGACTCCAGGTACAAAAGCTGGACTCTGGATTCTGTAAGAAACATATCAGATCTGATTTTATTTCTCTTCAAATGGTTTCAGCAGAGTTACTAAAGTTCTATAAAAAAGTAGAAACAGCATGGTATAGCCAGCAGTACCATGTGAATCCAAGAAGCTGATTTAATAGTAAAAATTATAATAATACTTACACAACTCTTTTCAGGTTAAAAGTGAATTAGAAACATTGCCTAAGAAGTCCTCACCCCTCACCCCTCTCTGTGGGGTCAGTCAGTATTATTACCCCATTCTACAGGTGAGGTAAGTGAGGCAGAGAGGTTGACAAGTGGCCTCTCCCTCTCAAGGATTTCCTGGGAACAGGAGGGCTGTAGTGCATGATCATTATTCATGATAAGGCTATTTCATTCCCAATTGTTACTGGCACAGTGAGGGAATCATGCATGTTTATGGAGTCAAATCTTACTTATTTCTGCAACTCAGCTATTTCAGATCCTGTCTGTGAGTGAGGGGCTGAGGGAAAAAAGTGCTTTTTAGTTTGTCTACTTTTTGACTACTTGGCAGCTCAGTGCCCACCTACAGAGGGGACACATCAAACACAGCCCACACTCACGTTTGCAGAGACAAAACCCCTATGTACAATAACTTATGCTAATGACTAAGAGAACTGAAAATCACATTAAATATTTCCAGAAGTTTCCTGGCAGGTCCAAAAGCCTACTGTAAACTCGATATACTGTACATATACTTTCTACTTGTATCAAAGCTTTATTATTGGATTATTATTATTAATTATTTCCAATGCTATGCTTTGCACAATAAGGAGGATCTGCCCCCCCCTGCTCACTGCATGTGTCTCCTATGGCATTTAACTGGGATTGTATCCAGAGGCACTGGCTCAGAAAACACTTTTCAACTGGTACCACTCCACCCTTGGATGTGTCATCTTTCCAGCTAGAAGACAAGTTCCTCTCTTGCTCGACCTTATTAATTTTATAGAAGCCCAGCATTACTGAATTGGATTCACCCCAAAAGACAGGATGGATTTCAAAGGCCAGCAGCATTCAGACGTGATGAGTTTTTTTTAAACTAACAGCTGATTTCCAGAAGAACTTTCTTCAGTTTGCAAAAGGAAATTCAATTGAATTTCTGGAAAGAATGAAGAATCAGAAAGCTAAATTGCATTTCTCCTCCAAACTGGACTATTTTGTCATAGGAATGTGCTCTCTCCTTCTCACATATGTGCCAACCCTGCTCAGAGCACTGGGCTGGGCAGTGGGTTAAATGGTTGTCCTGGAATCCCACCACCCTGCTCTGGTCATTCAAAGGTGCACAAAAGCATCCAGATGCCTGAAAAATGACAGAGTTTGCCTAGGAGCCAGTTAAGTCCCATTTGATCCCTGAAAACCCCTTGGAAGTTTTACATGGCAAACCTGTTCCCCTCCTGGCAGGAATGGGGCTGCCCTGGAACCATCTGGGACTCCAGCACAGGGATGGAAACACAGCTCCCAAAACTTCCACCCCAGCTTCAGTGCAGTACAATTTTTAATTACAGCTCCCAAAACTTCCACCCCAGCTTCAGTGCAGTACAATTTTCAATTTGCCTTTTGGGAATCTTGGTGGCAATGTGGGTGTTGGGATTACACCTGCTATCAAACACAAGTGAAAGAGAAGCAGCTCTAATGCCTCTCCTTCTGTTGATACATATTCTCTAGAAAGCCAAATCTTGTGAAAAATATTATATAAATAACATCTGTCCCTAAAAAGATATGAAAGTTCTGGCTGGATTCTTCAGGTTTTCCTTGCATGATAAGTTTCTGGATTCTGAGCAGCCAGCGGGAGTTCTCGGGAAAGGTCAGAGCATGTGAGGGCATCAGGGAGAGCAGTGAGGGGAAACACAACGAATCCCTGCTTCATCCAACCCTGCCTTGCTCCTGCAGGATCCATGAGTTCACAGTACCTTCTCCTAAGTGTTTCAGGAACCTCCAGAAGACAGCACGTCTGTCACAAGCCTAGGGACCTGAGGTAACGACGTTAAAGAGGAATTTCTGCTTCTACGTCAGAAAAACTGGGAGACAAACACAAAGGCTGAAGAAACTGGGTATGAGAAGTAGCCAGAAAATGAGCAGCTCTGTCCCAGTGTTAAACCAGCCCTGTCCCAGTGTCAGAGCAGCCCTGTGACACCGTGTCCTGGTGTCAACAGCACCGACTGCCACAGCTGTGCCAGCAATGGGACTTCCTTGGAAAACTCAGATTTCATCAGGAAAACAGAACTGTGGCAACATCTACCCAAGGGAGCTCCTGCCTGGTTTCTGGCTTGGTTCAGTTCTGCTCCTGTTCTGCTTTGCTTACTCCCCAAGCCTGTGTGCTGGTATTTCTCCCTGTATTTTCCTTTTTCCAAAGTGTCTTTTTCACTTCACATTTTAAAAACAAGCACAATGGCACCTCTTGGCAGACTGGCATAGCTAAGAGCCCCTTCTTTATTAAAATCTGAGACTCAACAATCTGTAACCTTAATTCAATCTACTGTCTTCTACAGCATTTTACTAAACATTGCCAGGCTAATAATATTCAGGGAAAAAAAAAAAAAGAGAAAAGAAGTCATGAATGCTGCATTAGGCCACATGCTTTATGGTGAATACCATCGTTTTTGAAGTACATAATACACAAAGGAGGAAATGAACTCCCAGTCTTGGATGACAACATGTTTGACACAGAACAGTTTAAAAATCTTACTCCTAAAATGTTTGAAAAGTTTGGAGTCCTGTTTGTTTAGGCAATGATCTGAGTTCCTGTCAGGTGCCAATGCCCCTGGTGAGCCACACCTTGGAATGGCAGGGGTGGATCACTCCAAGATGCTCCTCGTGGGAGCTGGGGGTACAAAAGAACTGAGGGCAACAATTGGGCTTCTGGAGTGTGGAAATTGCACATCCTGGCCCCAAAGCCACGTTTCCCAAGGGCCCTGCAGGTGCAGACACTGTCACCCTTCACATCCAACCATGTCTCCCTCAACAACTGCCCAGCTCCCCCAGGTCACCCTAGGTCACACCCACCCCTCTGGCTCCCACCTGGCAGGATTGGATCTTTCTGACAGAATCTTTGGCACAGGTTCCATGTTTTATTGTCATAAAAGATGATTAGAAAGTAGGTTCCCCTCCCACCCCACCCCATCACATATTCTAGTATAAATTGAAGTATTTTATGGCAAATATCTTACTTTTTGAATATGTTTACATGCTGGAAAAATTGTAATCAGTCTGCATGCAGCAACAGAGACATCATGCTTCTGGCATTGTCATGCACATCTGACAGACAAAAAGTGCCTGTGGCTGCTAATGGGATCAAGGCAGGAGAGGAAAAAAAAGGGAAATGCACCAACTACTATTTTACATGCTGTAACAAAACCAAAATATGCACAAAACATTATTTACTGATATTTGAGTTAATATCTTCTGGTAAGTAGTAAGAGGAAATATCAAAATTTTTAATCTAAGTGATAGGAGAGGAGAAGATTGCATTAATTACAGTGTTCATCATTGCAAATAAAGTCTATTTCCTTCTCTGCAAGTAATAAGCAGATGTGAAATGAAAGCCTAATTGAACCTCGTATAAAACCTGCAGGTAGCAATTATTATTTAAAAGTATATCTACTTTAAAAAAAAGAGATTATACCCTAAGCCAGTAACAATATTCAAAACCTAAAGTAAAAATCAAAACAATAGCAAGAAAACATTTAGCTAAATCTAAATGGTGTCATTCAGAACAAGAACTTTCACAAATAAAGCACAAGTTGTTTTATAAAATTTTTATAATACTCTTTATGCTTGATACGATTATGTCAATATTATAGATCTGCTTATTATTAACCCTTATTATTAAGAGTTATTACTAAACATGCAAAATTCATTGCATGAAGCATATGTAAAACGTATTAAATTCCACTCTATCAATAAAACAAGTTTTAGGTGCTGCTTCTTTCAGGCTTGATTATTCTACAGCCCAAAGTTTTCTGAATTAAAACCGATTATTTAAGACTAAATCTCACTTGATTTTCATGAGTTATTCTGGAGAAATCAGGAGGTCACTTGGGGCTGCATTTTTTGTTAATTTAGTATACATAATGCTTTCTTCAATTTACTGTCCTACACTGCAGACTATAAATAAACACATGTAAATAAGATATAAGGAATTACAGTTTTGTTTTACATTCCAGGTTAATAAATTCCATAGTAAAATATTGGTATTAGAACCAGTTAACAGTAAACTTGAGGAGTGGTGTAAATGAAACCAACTGAACAGACAATGGCACCCTGGATCACAGAATAATCTCATGGAGATTAAAAATTCACAAAAGTATTATTAAAATTATTACTATTATCATTATTATTATTATTATTAAAGACAAAATTTCACCCTCGAGTTTATCACATGCTACTCCTAGAACAAATCCTAGAGACGTGGCCACCACCCCAGCGCTTTCATTTGGGATTTTACAGGATTGCTTCACCAAGCCTCTGGGTCTAATTTGATTTCATCCCCCCTCCCACCCATTCCCAACTATTTTTTTTTTTTCCCTGCCATATTTTGCAAACACTTTCAGTGATTTCAGTGATGTTTTTGCAATGCCTCTCCCCGCTGGAGCTGACCCCGCTCAGTCTCTGGTGCTGCCCACGAGGTCTCCAGGAGCGCGGGGAGGAGCTCCCACCTCCCAACATCTGCCCCCAAGGAACAGATACTCGAGGTGGCTTCTCATTCAGACCACGTGCCAGGTGTTTTTCCAACACAACGGAGTGGAAAAGGGAGCAAAAGGACAGTGGGAAGTTACAAAATATAGAACGTACCAAAACATGGGTAAGTTTCGACAAGTCAGTGGCGACTTCTAGAAGAAAAAGTGGGCACCGTACACTAATTTATGTCCTGTTAAGACAACATCGCTGCTGCAAAGCCCAAATCCTGACTAAGTGGCCCTTCCCTCACCTTCCACCCTCTAACCCTACAATTTCCAGGCCCAAAATGGAATCAACAAAGCGAAAGCCTAAAAATTGTAGGGTTCCAGCTGCTCCCCACGGCGGGATTTGTTCTGCTGTTTCATGCTACATTTTCTACAAGGGGGTGCACGAACTGGGGGTTGACGTAAGAAAACCCTTCAAAATCTGTTTGGTCTATGTTGGCAATGACCAGCTGATCTGGAGGCGTCAACACCGGCTGTCCTCGTGTGAAGAACTTATCGAAGTTTTCAGCCCCTTTGCCGCACTGCAAGGAGAGAGAAAAGCAGAAAAAAAGGCTGAAAAAAGTCAGCAATACAACAGCAGAGTTGTCAGGATACATGCAAGGCATGTTTCTTATGATAGTTGAGGGAAAATTTTCTTTTCAGATATTTTGACAAAAAAATCCCAGACAAACAGTGAAGTTCTAAAGCTGAATCCTGATAAAAAGCAGTCAGAAAGGTTTCCATCCATCAGCATGAGGTGATGAGATAAAGAGGCTTAAATATTCAGCATTACTGGGATACAAAAGGAAAAGGGAAATATTTTGATAAACATATGTTGGCAAGAGATAGTTTCTTTGTCAAGTTGTTTCATTCTTTTTAAAAGCCTTATCGTACAAAATTAAATTTTTCATGTTAGTCTCTGTATTCTTTACAATCTGAAAAAAGCTTAATGCAATTAATTTATGTGCTTTGAGTCTTCACTGAACAGGCTCGGAACTCCTGAATTCCTATAAATTCATAAATTTATTTTTATGTATAAATTTATAAATTCATAGATTCCTATAAATTTACTGAACTCCTATAAATTCATAGATGAAAGCAGGGCCTCAGTCCTTGGGATGGCAGAAGGGCTGGGCAGGGAGCACATCCTGGGACAGTCCTTGTTCCAAAACTTGCTATCACAGGTTTCCTCCTTTATTGTCTTGAGAGACACATTTTTGGGCAAAGTCCAGCCAAGAAGGGGGTTAAATACAGCTACAGCCTGAGCACAACTCCTTCAGAAAGAAAACAAAAGAAATGAGGTTTGTAGAAAGAAGAGTTTGGAGGAATGCAGAAAAGACTTGATAATCAGAGAAGTATGATCAGAAGCATGCTAAAAAATAGGAAGGTGGTACCAGAATGAAATTAGCTTATGTGCAAGAAAAAAAAAAGGATATTTGAGGAAAATTAGGCATTGAATATTGTGGAGAGGTGAGGAGGAAACTGGTAAATATGCTCATCTCAAAACTACTGTAAGAGATCTTTGGACAAAGCAGCTGTGGGATAAAGGCAGTGAATGTTTCTTCCCATTGCTCCTCACCCTTTCCTCTTATCCATCCCTTCAACATCCCTGCATGTGGATATAAGGGTGAAATTCCATTGTTATCTTCAGACAAAGAGGATAACTGGAAAGGGCAGAATATGGCTCGTACAATAGACCAATATGAAATATTGATTTTTTTCTGAATTAACGCAACACGGGTGAATCTGTGCATTTGTAGGAGGATGCACTGGAGAGGGGCCCACTGAGGGGATTCAGAGTGAGAGGTTTGGAAACAGCCCAGGCAGAGTTTCCAACCTTCCCACAGAGCACCTGGCAGGTGCTGGGCTGGCCCTGCCATCTGAGCTGAGCTGTCAAGAACTTCTGCTGCCTCAGGCACACGTTGGTTCCTATTTCAGACCACGAGCTCAGGTCCTGGAGCCCAGTGCTCACAGAGGACACTTGTCCAGCCCTGGAAGAACACCAGCACAGGGACACTGCACCACGGCCAAGCTATGGGGCTCTGCTGTCTCCACCACTCATGGAATGCCCTGGTGCCCACTGAGCCTCTGCATTTTGGGACAGAATCTCTGGAGAACAAGAATGGAAAGAGCTGAACTTTGACAAGGAGAAAACCTCTGAATTATTGGCATGTAGCCCCAAATTAAGTCAAATTAATTTAGAGGCACAACAGCCAGCTCAGAGCAGCCACAAAAGGAGAATCTTTTATTGCTAAAAAGGAAATTTTTGCTAAAAAGATGTTCTACAGATAAGCATCATCCTGCAATAAAAATTATGCTATTTTCTTTCTTTTAAAAATTTTTTCCCCCTCTTCTTTTTTTCAGCAAATGGAAAGTATTCAAACAAGCTGGACATTGAACCTGAAGTTCCTGAGACCATTAGGTCTCTCACATTGCTTAGGCTAAGAGAGGCTAAGAAATAAATCACATGAAATATGGGTATATTTTGGGTGCAGCTAGAGTAACTTATCAATAAATTTGTATCTTCAGTGATGTATTTGTCTTCACATTAAAGAGTAGCACTGAACCTTAAAGCATTATTAGAGTGCAACTGAAATTACAGGACTCCTCAAACCCCTAAACTTGGAAATATGAGTAAAATGTCCTTGCCAAATAATCAGTCTATGCCTATAACCTGTGAAATGTCAATCTGGAAGGGAACATGTTATTTACAGCACCCAACTGCTGACCCAAAATCTGCAGCTCTGTGTTCGAGCGAGGATTGTGGAAGCAGCAGGATTATTCCTGCAGGAAAGCACTTCCTAGAGAAGATGTACCTACAAAGGTTTCCCAAAAAATATCACCCCAAACAAAGCCTATAAATACATCCATATCTTCAAACAGATTAAGGGTTGTGTGGTTTTTGCTTTCTAAAATCAATATCCATCTCTGGAGGGATTTAAACTTGTGTAGATGTGGTGTTTAGGGACACGGGTTAGTGATGGGCTTGGCAGTTCTGGGATAATGGCTGGAAATCGATGAATTTAAAGGTCTTTTCCAACCTAAATGATTCTATAACTGTATGATACTGATACAAATAGAATCAGCAATCACCATAAATGAGTTGTGCACAGGATATGTAAATACTGGACTTGGATTTTAAGTTATTTTTGTCCAGGAGAGTCGGGCTCCATGTGAATCCACCTCGGTGTATTTTAATAGCAGCCTGTGCAAACAAACCAGGTCATGATAACCAGGGAGACAGAGCACAGCTGCTCCAAGGAGGAGCCAGGACCTGCCAGGAAGCTCTGATGGAACCAGACCACACTTCAAGCTTTTAGCACCTTCATGCTGGTGTTACTTTTAACTTCAAGGAGAGTCTAAGCACTCAGCTCCTGAGCTAATAAAACTTACAGAGGTGAAGGTAGATCTGCTTTATGATCAGCTTTAAATTTGACTTGAGAAGCATGTAATAAAAATCTCAAATAAAATAAGCTCTAAGAGCTCCCCTTTGCACAGCCAGCTCTGGGGAAGGGCTGGCTGGTAGCACCACACAAGTTCTTCACTTATTTACCCTTCTCTGCCTGCAAAATCCACACCATAGTAAAAAGATATTTCCTTTAGCAATAAACACCCTTCTCAGCTTCAACTCTCCGCCTGTTCATGCAAAAAAAAGTCATTTGTATGAAGAAAGTGAAGAATAATTCAGGTATTGGCGTCCCTCTGTTCATGAGTTTGTGACAGACACTGGTGTGTCTGTATTGGCAAATAAACCAGTGTAAGAGCAGCCATCCTACACCTGAAGTGCTAAAGCCAGCCAAGATTCTCAGCTGAAAAATAAAAGGGTTAGAAAAGAAAGGTTCAATGTTAGGACATAACAATTTACAGCTGTTCCTTAAAGCTTGTGTTGTGTGCAAACTCTTCTCTTTGCCTGTCAATGGAGCACAGTACATGCTGAAAGAAATTCTGGCCCAACAAGCAAAGCTCTTCCAATTCTATTATGCAAACAGCTCTCAGGGTAAGGACATTTTTCCACTTGCTTGGATTTCTAAAATGTTCCTGTAGATACATGTGTGCAAACCAGTAATGAACACGGAAAATAAACCAGGGATTAATCTTGCAAACTGAGCAGACATCGGTGTAGGATGGGGAATAAAACTCTCTGTGCTGGGCAGCCAACCAAGGAGGAAATTCACCCCTCTAATCCAAATCCCTCAGTCAGATCCTGACTTTAGATGCTGCTCAGAGGTGACAGTTGTTAACCTCATTTATGACCAGTCTCAAGTGGCTGATGTGGATGTGCCAATTTTCCCTGTGTTCAGCTCCTCACATGGTGTGTGACCATCCAGGCAGCCCTCAAACCACTGTGAGGCTTTTTTGCAAGGCACCAAGTTCCCCAGGTAACACCAAAACACACAGACAGCTCTGCCCTCATCAAATGGCCTCATTTCAGCCATGCCCCAGATCTGCAGCAGCAACCCCACCCCTCGGGGAGCAGGGCTGCAGCCACAGCCAGTGAGGGAAATGATGCCTCAGGTTTTGGCTTTTCTATTTTTCAGGTTCTGTGCTGCTTTAGTGTGTGGGTCTGGGCTCACATCAGGGGATGGTGAGCTCTCTGCACAGAGCAGGGAGACAAAACAATTCCTGCTCTAGCTGGGGACCAAGGACAAATGATCCAAATCTCAGCCCAAGAGCACAAACAACGTGGGCTGAAGAGAGAAAAACAAGAAAGATGGGACTTGATGGTCTGCAGCTGTAATGGGACAATTAGCTCCAATATGCAAATGGAGCAGAACTTCTAGAAATGTGAGATCTCATGACCAAGCTCTCTTTTGCTTCCATCTTGGAGCCATCCAGGCAGAGCCACAACTGTGGCTCTGGTACTGCCAGGGTGTGGCCTTTGAAGGCTCTTTAATAAATATCTTTATTCCCCTTAACTCCATCTAGCCTCTGTTCCAGCTCCTTAAGGCATCAGTTTTGGTGACCCAGATGGGACAGTGAGGCACCTGGACCGCTGGCATCTCACTCACCACTTTAGGTTTGAAAGGTGGCTGAATCTCTCTGTTCTCCAATTTTTCCCAGTCAATTCTCCTGAAGAAAGCGTGTTCCCTGATGTCTCTTTCACCTTCCAGGCCACAGCCAAGGCGTTTTGCAGGATGTTTAGTCATCAGCTGTTGGGAAGAAAACACCAAATGATTTGGTTTAATCCTGGAAGGAAATTGAGAGGGACTTTCCCCTGCCTGCAATGCTCTTGCGCCTCTCCTGAAGACACACTGCTAATAAAATTGTTTTGAAGAGCTAAAATGAATTTTTGGAAGAATTTTCTTGCTTCATCACTGGGGGCAGCAAATCAGCAGCAAAATTAGGGGCTGCCCTGGGGAAGTTTTTCCCGCTGGGCAGAGGTTGCTGCTGGAGGTGCAGGTGGTGCCCAGGACACGCTGCCATCCCCGCTGCCTCCCAACTCACTCCTGAATTCCATCTCCAGTCTCTCAGTTCAGTCTTACAGATCTCCAGAACAGCTCCTGCCCTATCTCAACAATCAATTAAACATCATAAATTCCAATGCACTAAAGCTCCATGAAGTACAACCCCCCCACACTCCCATTTCATTTTTCTGGGGCTTGTTCAAGACATCTCATTACAGAGCCTCCAATTCTTTGGCACCCAGCTGACAACATCTAATCTGTGTTTCCTCCCTTGCATTCTTAATGACATCCTGGTCAATACCATACCCAGTTACAGAGATTAAACAGACTTGGGGAAACAAACCAGCCCCAAATCCACCAGCCTGGCGTGATTAGAAATTAGAATGTGCTCCCTAATTAAAGTTCCTCAGCATTTTCCAATTGTTGTGTACATTGGGAATTGTGCAATGTAGCCTTAAACTCTCACCTCCAGTTTTGTGTGGACTTTTTAAAGCTCTTTTACAAATTATATATGATTAATGTACTGCTGGGAGTGATACCTCAACAGATCTTAAAACCTCAGTACCACTTTAGCCTCCTTCCAAATGTTGAGTTGATCTGATTCCAATTTTGAACCTAAAATAAAAGTGACTCTAAGCAGGTTTGGGAAGCAGCTGTGCACTGGGCAGGAATCATAGCCTTCTTCAAGATTAACAGCAACATTCCCATTTTTGTTACCTTTTCCAAACCCCTTGCTGTAACAGTAGGTGATAAAAGAAAATGGGAGTATTGATTCCAGTAGTCTTAATTCTTTCCAAAGTTGCTGCATTTACCAAAACCAACAACCTCTCAATCAGTGGAATGGAAGTCAAGCAGACAAATCAATTCCAAGAGCAGAGTGGGCACGTTTGTCTTGCCCAACGGTGCCCCGTCCTGGGATTGCTGAGCTACCACTGAGTGCAAGGGTCAGAAACTTTCTCATATCGACTTCTCAGCTCAGGAAAAACTCCCACTGAAACCTGAGATCAATTTGTCAGTTTAGCAGATGAAGAACATGTCAGTATCACAGAGACTTGCCCAAAATTTCAAGGTGCAGGGTAATTTTAGCTTTCTGCCCTCCCTTAACATAAGCACACAGAAGCAGCAAACAGGGGAGCTGAAAACAGGGCAATTTCATCAGGTTCAGACTGTGCTGTTTGAATATGTGATTGTCACGACAAGGCAGCAATCTGAATGTACTTTACAAAAATACATCATGTTTATTTTTTGTTGGCCAGCACATCTACACTGGGTTAAGTTCCAAAATTAGCATGGTCTTTCATTTTACCTTCTTGTTCCAAACACCTTTTCCTTGATGATTTCTTTAATGGACTAATATCCAGCTCGTGTATAATACTTCATAAATGGTTGAAAAGGATGGGAAGAATGTAAATACCAAATTAACTAAGTGCAGTGGTATTTTATCAGTGTAAGTCAGACATCAAATAACCCATTACAGGCAGTGGATTGGAAAAGCTGCAGACTGATGGTGCTCTGGAGAATCACATGGAATCAAAGGAAAGTCAAATGAATTCTTTTCTCCTAAGCTAATCCCCTGAAGCCAAATCTATTATTTTCCTCAAAAGTAAAAAAAAAAAAATTAATTTAGTATCTAAGACCAGTTTTTGGCCACACAGGTACCACTGGGTCAGAATTTCCCTATGGTTTCCTTGCATTTATGCTAAAGATTTTTACATAAGCCCATCTTCACCTACATTTAAAAATGATTTTCCTAAACTCCTGAGCTCTGATCCTGTCATTAGGCATTCTGGGCTGAGGACTGGCTGGAGTATCTCCATCCAAGCTGAGAAATCTCACCCTGCAGAATCAGGGCTGTGCTGCCACGGGTCGAGAGGCAAAGCAGGGGGAGACTCTTCACCCCATGGTCCTGTTTATAAATTCTCCTCTGGATCTGGCAGCCACTGATCCTGACATTTGTTCTTTCCATAAAACAAGCAGGCACAGTGGGAAGAGCCCAGCACTTACCAGTGACACCAAGTGACAACACAGCTCAGCACTGCCTGACAGAAGTTGCACTTTAAAATACTACAGTGCTGTGTGAGAGCCAGGCAAACCCAGTGGCTCACAAGGACTGCCAAAAAGGAACTTAATGATAAATAACATTTTATCTCACCCCCTTGCAGATGGAGACTGCTTCTTTGGACAGTGATTTTGGGTAGGAAACATTATGCTCCATAATGGACTGGAATAGTTCGTCTTCATCTTCCCCATCAAATGGAGGCTGTTGAAAATAAATCAAAAGTGAGTAACTTACTGAGTTTTCCTTTTTGTGCTTTTAAATTCTCCACTTTTTATGAAATGGCATGACAAGACCATGCCCAAAGAGATCCATATACAGCAGTGCTCCTGGTCCAGGAACAGCCCCCACACCCACAGCAATCTGCAGCCTGGATATCTGCTGACCCAGAAGCTCAGTGTTTGACAGTCTCAGATTAAAATCAAGGAGAAATGTTCATTTCTGTCCCCAGAATGGCAGCCAGGTTAATGAAATGTGTGCAGGATTATCTTTGTGATCAGCTTTAATCAGTTTTTAAAGCTACTGTGCACCAGACAGACAAAATACTTCAAAAGGTGAAGTTTGGAGAATAACTTTCAATTACCTTGTGCTAAGGTATATCCATTCCTCACTTAATTCCAGTTAAACTCCAGTTTGTTTTATGGCTTGGCTGTAGATTCTGCTGCTAAGACTATCACAAGAAAGGGCTGCACTATATTTTAAAATACAGGGGTGGGAAAGTGCCCATGGATAAACCCCCAGGATATGGGCCCTGTGCAAGTTCAGCTAATGGTAAATCTTTCCTCCAAAGTTTCAGATGCCAATATTTGCAATTCAGCCTGCAAATGTTAAGAGCTGCAGGTGCTACACACTAAAACCTTTTACATGTCCACTGGAATTTTGCAGAGGAACTCTTAAAGGCATTTGTTACATTTAAGCTTGGGAAATGCCTGCCTGTACCTAACACTCCCTGAAAGCCTACTGCAGGAATCTTTTTCAACTCAAGACTAAGAGAACTCCTTCAAATTGGTGCTTTTTTGCCATTTCTTGCAGCACAGTGTTGCTTCCCCACCCGAGTGACTCAGAGCAGCCTCTCATTAACTGTGCAGAATGAGGGGTCTGTAACTGAGCACATTTCCAAGTGCTGAGACCCATATTTTACCCCCAGGACATACAGTACAAAAACTGTATTCTTGGGACTTAACTGCAATGCAGAGCTTATACACGCTCTTATTATGCTTCCCTATGGTTTCAAACTCCTAAATGGTATTTCTTCCACTTGACATGCATTTTCCTGCTCAAGTGTCTCCCTTTCAATTCTGAAGATGGCTATTTATAACATTATTGCAGTACAAAGGAGCTGTATTCAAAGGCAGAGCTTGATTATGTGGGTGCAACATAAAGAGCTTAAAGCCTAAATACATTCTCAGTTGAGTCAGTCAAGAGTACAAGGAGATAACAGCAGAATGAAAGGCTTCAATCCTATCCTGTAATGGTCTAAAGCTTTAGGGAGCCTCGAAACAGAGCAGCCTTGGAGGGCAGGAGGAGGCCACAGAGAGCACAGGAGGGGGAAGCTTACCTGGCCAGCCAACATCTCATAGAGCAGCACACCATATGCCCACCAATCCACAGACTTCCCATAGGGCTGGTAAGCAATAATCTGCATAATCACAAAGAAAAAACAAAGGAAAACCCCCAGTGTTAACTAACCCCAGCCTTGTGGTGCATTAGGTACATCTGTGACATGAAGAGAAGGACAGATTTCCTTGAAAAAGGACAGAAAGACAATTCTGTAATCCTCACTCCAGCTAATCATGGGTTTCAGTGGGAGTTGGATTGTTTTGCATGTGTTAGGCTAAACCCACCCACGCCCTTGGTACCCTGATATCTTGGAAAATACAGCTCAGAGACTTCTTGGGATGTGCATTTGAGGGCAAAGGAGGAAGTATGGCAGCACAATGTAGGAGACAAGGCAGAACCATTATCCCAACTGTTTGTGTCAGAGTCTGAAATCATGAGGCTCACTTAACTTATGGACTATCAAGAATTAAACCTTTCTTTTCAATATTTATATTTTTGTTCTGCTGTAAAAGGAATCAAAACTTTGGAAAAGAGCAAAACTCAAAAAACCTCAGTTAAGTTGTCCCAAGTTGCATGATTGTGATACCAGGATGAAATACCAGCTACACCAAAAAGAAAGGGGGTTCTGCTGTTCAGACTAATGGAAATGTCAAATATTTTCCACGCTCTGGGATCACATCTGACTCACAGAGCAGCACAAATTGAGTTCTGACACAGGGAAAGGCTGCAAGTGCCAGCAGCACCCAGGTCACCTCCTGCATCATCCTCTTTAATCAGGGCCTCCTCAGAGATCAGAGTTCATTTATTTAACAGCTGCATTTGGTGATGGTGTGGAGGAGTTTGGAGGTGCAGGTGCTCCTCAGATCTTTCTAAACAACTGTGAAGGGATACTATGAATTGGGAAGGGATGCAGGACAGCCCAGTCCCTGCCCATCCCCACTGAAGGCAGCATCAGAGCCTTCGACTCCAATGTCGCTGCTCCCCCGGAATGAGCAGGGAGCTGAGGCACTCACAGCTCCAGAGGGGCTTGCATTTCATTTTCCTGTTTGCTCGTGCTTTTATTCTTTGTGAAATAAATTGCCCAGTCAAGTACACATCACACATCCTAAATTTTTTAGTAGTCTGAAAGAGAAGTTGAACTGCCAAGTTCTGTAGTTGCTCAGGAAAATAGTGAGTCACCAGTGCAATAAAGCAGGACTGCCTGGCTACTAAATAAAATTATGGTCTCTGTGTGGATATATGTCCTTGCCTAAGATACAGCAGCACATAATTTAAAAATTACTGCAATGTTTCTAACCAAAAGATTTCAAAATCAATTGTGCTTTGGAATGTATTAGACAAGCAGAGATAATAACAAGATTCTCATCTGGAAGACCCTACATAAAGGCAGTCCATATTAGTTGTCTCTTAGCGGTAATATGAGCTTGAAAATACATATTTGGGACATTCATTTCATCTTATAGTGACATACTTGGTTACTCTCCCTTCATTTCCATCACCAGTAAGTTCCTGCCTTTTGATTTATTAAATCAATATTGCCTTTTGAAACACCAAACACTTTCAAAGTTCCATCCAGGAAAAATACTGGCCTTTACACACAGAAAATGACAAAACATTTCATCCTCAGTCCTTCTCTGACAATGTCTTCCTGCCTTATGGAACAGAATATTTTATATAAAAAGGGGATATTTTTCAGGTCATTGTTTTGTAAGGGCAGAACGTTTTGTACACCAAGTGCAGTCCAGGTATGTGGTTTTGGGAGGAACAGCTTCTTTCAATTAGCAAATGAGAAAAAATGGATCCACAGCAGTGAGAAAGAGAATGCTGCCACACTGCCAAGGTTCTGTACCTGGCAGCCAGGTCTGTCCAGGAGCCCACAGCTCACTTCTGTCCCTGGTGTGAAGGAGTTTGATGGGATTACTGAGAGGAGGAAATCACTTAAATGCTGCAATGCAATGTCCTGCAGTGAAAGCTGTACCAAAGCACAGACTCAATGATGCTGATTTTTATCCAGCAAGGGGTGAGTCAAGGCTGGGTTCCTCTCTAAACAGCATTCCCAACAGGAACTGCAACCTCCCCTGTGAAATCTGCCTTTGGGAGAGAATATCAAACAGAACCAGGAGAGGCAGAATTAACAGGAAAAAAAGCTCCAGTGGATGGTCAGAATCACTCCAATTTTTCTGCTGTTTGATGCCACATCTGATGAGCAGAGCAGTATCCCTCTGAGCTGGCACACACCTCCCTGACCTGGATGGAAGAGTGGGAATTGAAACACAAATACAGCCACCAAGGCTGCAAGAGTCCCACTGCAAATGCAATGACAACACCTTTTCCATTGAATTATCTCCATGGAGGAAAAGGTGCTGCTGTCACTGTCTGCTGGGGGGTTTTCTTCCTTTAATCCCATCTAAATACCCCCAGTTTGAATCAGCAGCTGGGTCCTGGTGGGGCTGTGGCTCCAGGGAAACCCAGACCAGCCCTTTGCCACGTCCTGCATGGAACCCATGGATAAACTCCTCAGACTGGGAGCTCCCAGAACCAACTGGGAAGTGCAAACCAGAGGGAGCAATGCTCACTTCAGGGGAGGAATTACATGTGGGAGGGAGCAGATGAGCCTTCAATGTACAGTCAAACATGCATTGGTACGAAGTCAGCAAGTTCTAAACGTTGTGCTTTCAGTAGCTCCCTCCTCATCACCCAGAATTCATCGAGTGCCACCTCCCAGCTGCTGCACTCAAAGCCTCCCCTGCCTGCCTTGCAGCAGCTGCCAAAGCCATTCTATCTGCATGTACACATTTTGGTGTGTGTTAGAGCAGCTGGGGTATGTGAACCTGTCCTGTCTCACCACAGTGTGCAGAGCAGACCCAGAGCAGCGAGGGGGTTCCAGTCCCTAGAAATGAAGAACTGCACCCTCCTCCACCTGTGATTCCTGATTTTCACTGGCCAGGCAGCAGAGGAAAGCTGATGGGATCATTCTCTTCGCCTCTTTCTCCATCATTAATTTAAATTATTGCCTTTTTCATGTCCTTTTGCATTTCAAATGTCCCATTTTACCCATCTATTGCATGCATTAAGAGCTTCTGCCTTTCCAGGTTCTGTGGATTTGAGCACTCAGAAAGAGCTCAGGAATTTCTCTCATCAAGCAAAATTGGCAGAAGGCGTTGCTTTTTTCCTTTTTTTTCTCTATTTTGCCTCCAAGGAAGGCACAGTTAAGAGCAGGACACAGAGATTAATATCAGCAATTTGTAGGAATGTTTAGATCATTGCAGCTAGTAGCCAGTTGGGATGAAAAGATTATATCCCAGAGGCAAGAGGAAATCTTTTGTGAGCATATATGATGTCTGCTGGAAAAGTTAAAACTCAGTTATTAAAAGAAATAAATATTACTATCACAAGAAACAGTCAAATGCACTCTCCAAACCTTTGTAATACCTATTTGCCTCCCACTATCCTGGCAAATTCAAGGCTGGAACTGAAGGTTTTGAGGCTGTGAGATGGAAGAGAAGGGAAATGGAGTTTCTAATTTGAATTCCTCTGAAATTCAGAATCAGCACTGTGGCTGCTGCAGGGATGCTGATGGTGAGGTTCTGTGCTGGCAGAATCCCTTCCCCCTAATCCTCTTGACATCCATCTCCTCCTGTCTCTCTTGACTGGTCAAGGAAACACAAAGTACTAATTGATTTCACAGCTATTTTACCACTCTGACCATAAATATTTAAGTTCAGCACATCAGGAAATACTCTGTACAAGATAACCACTTTCTGCCTGAGAGAAGCTGTCAGACCTGGGATCCTACCAGTTTAACCTCTGCACACTCCTCAAATTGCACAGCGTAAGAAAATTAACAATAATTCCAGCCCATTATACACCCAGGTAATAGCAAATGGCAACTTTCCCACTCAGAAAAAAAGGAAAAACATTATTTTGCAGCACACCAAATTGTGGGGTTCACTTTGCTGAAGGCAGCACTGCATTCCCCTGCTTTTCCACGCAGAGCTGGGAGGGGGACACCAGCTGAGCTGCCCCTGCAGGGTCCTTGCAGCTGTGTGTTCCCTGATCCATCTGTGGGCAGGTCCTGCAGAGGCAGCGTGGGCTCCCTCAGGCCCCACGGGAGTCACCACATTCTTCCCCAAATGCTGCTCAAAAGAGCTCATTCTCCAGGTTGGAGTGCAGCCCACTCACGGGATTCTACTCCAGATACCTTCAAGAGTTTATTTCGATTTAGCTCCTTTATCTCCACCCAGCAGGGAATGTGACAGTGCAAATGAATTCTCATTAAAATCTATTAGAAATTTCTAAATTTTAGCCCATGGAAATATGGGCTGAAACACCCCTGCAAGTGAAACAGGAACCTTCCTTTGAAGTTCACCACAGAACTAGTTAGCAAACTGTCAGTCACAATAATGTCTTCAGAGACAAAAGAAAATCAGCCAATTAAACAAAATAAAAGCAAATCTGTTTGTAAGATAACAGACTAATTTTCTCTCACTTACTGGATGTTTTGGTTAAAGGTTTATATTTCTTTATATGATATTTCCAAATAAAGTAAAATAATTTGCTCCAGCATTGAGCCACACTGAGCATTCTGGTATTGACAAAATGTTCTTTGGCATTAACTGGCACAAGACAATTGCCACAGAAAGGACACTTTAATTTGTAATATTGGCTTCATTTATGTTTTGACAGAAGAAAATGAAATACTACTCTGGTTGTTCTGATATCCTGCTGCAAGCAACAGCAAATGGGAAAAAAACAAGGGTGTAGAATACACAATATTTCACTCTGAAAAGCATGAATTAGCAACCAGGAAAAAAAACAAACTATTTTTCATTCCAATTTCACAGAGATGACAAAATTCACCTTAGACACTAATTTACTTGTGTGTGTATAAATCTCCCCTGTTCCAACAAACATTCAATTACAGCCAGAAATGCTCCAGCCAGAGCTGCCTCTTGCTCAGTACCCAGTGAACAACTGAGTCTCTTGGATCAGCATCCAGCCTCTTGCATCAAATCTGCTGCCAAACAAATCCAGACTCTTGAAAGCTCAGTATGCACAAAGACCAGATTTAATATTCATATATTTGAATTATATCCAAATCACCACATGTGCTTGTTTTCAATTCTTTAGACCTCAACTACTGAAATACAAATCATATCCAGACTCAGAGTTTTAACTCTAAGCTTGTATTTATCCCAGTGCCTTAAAGCACAACTGGGCTTCTCATGATCATATTTTCATTTCAGACCCTCTGCAGTTGGTTCAGGCTTCAATGTCATTGTCAGTGTCTTGAAAGCTGCACAGGTATGGCCAAGTCATGGAAAACTCAAGGCAAATGATGGATTTATTACAACAGCTCCACTCAAGGCATCTCTCAGCTTTTGAAGAGGCCTTCAATGACAGGAGCTTTCCTGAGGTGAGGGGCAGCAACTCGTGGCATCTGTGCAGCACTTGCAGGACATGGCCTGGAGGAGACCACAGGGGTTCTACAGAGAGGTCAGCAAAAAGCTTCAAGACCTCCTGAGTCCCTTCTCAAAAACCAGTGAGTGGTTTGTGATTTCCTGAAAATGCCAAATAATCCTTTAAATCAATGAGTGCTGGCAGCTGTGTGAACCTATGGAGGAGTGGATTGAAGCAGCATTGTTTGCTCCCAGTGAAATATTTCTGATCTCAGCAACACCCATGATGTTTGTATAACTTCACAAATTTCAAAGTTTAATATAATATTTCCAGGCTACAAATTTAAGACCAGAAGTTGGTGAGCCTGTTTTTTAAAAGTTTTTGCAAGAATGAGCGAAATCTTATCTCATAAAAAGTTAGTTTTTCAATTAACTAGGTATTTCTTAAAATAGTGTCTAATCTTATTGATTACATTGCATTAATTCACAAATATACCAAATATACCTGCAATAGTTAAATAGTGCCATCCATGGAGAATCTGGAGTTAGAGCCATCCAAACCCAGTGGTATAAAATGTGGAGGGACAATTTCCTTTAAGAGACTAAAAGGTTCTTGAAAGGGTCAAGGTTTACCTCTGGTGCAATGTAGTCTGGAGTGCCACAGAAGGTCCTGGTTGTTACTCCATCTAACATGTGTTCCTTGCACATTCCAAAATCAGCAATTTTAATGTGTCCTTCTGAATCCAACATCACATTATCTAATTTCAGATCTCTGAGAAGAATCACAGTAATTTAAGGTTAATGTTTGGGATCAGCTGGGGTGAGCTTATTCTGGGTAAGGAATATTTGCAGCTCTTTGGGGGTGGAGGTTCCGGGTGCACACGTGGGGCTGGCTCAGCCTGGAGGGAGCTGGGCAGACATCTAAGAATGACATTAAAATCCTGGTTAGGGTTGGAAGTGACCTTAAAGCCCAACCAGTGCCACCCCTGCCATGGCAGGGACATCTTCCACTGTCCCAGGCTGCTCCAAGCTCTGTCCAACCTGGCCTTGGACATTCCAGAGATCCAGGGGCAGCGAAAGCTGCTCTGGGCTGGACAATGAATTAAGAGGTGGCTGTGTCTGACCCCTCCCCTGAGACTTTTGGATGTGTAATATTATTAAACATCACACAGAAATACAAATCATAGAGTTTTCCATTTTCAAGAGGTTTTACTTGAGTGGGGCAAAGCACAGGTGTCAAAAAGCTGATTTTCAACAGGGCTTGGGTTTCCACCTCATCAGCAGCAACACAACAAAAAGAGCTCTGATGGCTTTCTGTTTTAAAAATACACTGAAATGTTAAAGAAACTGATCATTTGGGGATTTTAAAAATAGTTCAGAAATTACTTATGTCAGATCATACTCACCTATAAATAATCCCTCTGTTATGGAGAAAGAATAACCCAATTGAGATCTCAGCTGCATAGAACCTGTGTGGGGGGAAAAAAAATCAACAGATTTCTTATTGCCTCATGATTTTCTTCTGGCAAAATAAATTGGAAATGAATCATGGTAAAGGATGCTAATATAGTAGCATATGAACTATGTGATTTATAGTGTATATATACAGGTGACATAAAAGACATATCACTTCAGCTGGACCTTAACAGATACATTTTAAGTATTTGATGATAAAATAATGCAGAATGTATATTAAAAAATGGAAAATGGCTCCCTGGACCACAAAAAAATGGTTCAGCTGGAGCACAGCTTTTTTTGCTCTAACTCTGCTGCAAAGGTCCTTATCTCTAACCACAGATTGATAAATTCAGGATGCAGCTCAATGTACATTGCAATTCACATGACATGAAACAACTTGCAGAAATAGTGTTCCTTTATACAGCCTGTTAATTGATTAATTACACGAAGCTAATTAAAATGATTACCATATAAAATATAATTGCTGAATGCAGTTAAGAGGTATGGAATACTGGTGGCTGTTTGAAGCTGGTTGCTGTGGAACTGTGCAAATTACGAGCGAGAGGATTATTTAAAGATGAGATTAATTTTTAGGCTCAGCACAAGGGAGAGGAAGCAACTGAGCTCTGCAACACTCCATCAGAGGTGTTTGTGAACACGTGTGAAGATGCAGCACAGGCAAAAGCTGTCATGAAGCACCACAGATTTTGCCAAGTGTTGGCAAGTTGCATTAGCTGGAGTCAAGGATGATCTGACACCATCTCGGTTTGATTCAGCAAGTTGTTAAAAGGTTTGTCTGCATCTGAAACACTTCTATTTAGAAGGCCTCTGGTTTAAACAAGGTCTGATTGCTTAAATCAAAATGACAAATTATTTTAACTGAAGGGTTAAAGCAGTTGGTTACCCTTGATTTTGAAGTTACATTAGTAAACAATTTATGAAACACTACCAAGTGGTGATGAGGTACTATAAGGATGGCTAAAATGGTGCTGATGGATCTATTCACTCTTAAATATGCTACAGATCATTTTCAGTTGCTCACTGATGTGCCAGATGTACAATTACCTGAAAAGAATCATGTAGATAAACAACTCCTAATTCCTTATTAATTCCTCACAAATATATCACAGAAATTCTTACAAGCTATACATTGGATTTATCTTGCATAAACTGTTACTTATATTACAGTGCTGAGTCTATTTGTACTGTCTTTCTCTATAGCAGTAATTCAGACTGAAGTGTTCTACTCACTTTTTTTTTGTATTTGCTTTTAAAAACAACATCAGAATATGAAGTAACATCTTTAATTTCCTGCTGCCCTGCTTAAATTCTTGTCACTTTTCAAGTAAGCCTCTCCTGGCTTTGTTTGTGCTGTATTTTTGAATAAATGCACAGCTACCTTTGGCCTGTGAGTTCAAACAACATTTTTAACACAAATTTCAGATTTTGGACCTTAAAAAGAAACAAAGGCCAGCCTGAACTTCATCCTGAACCTGGGAAGAAGAAGAAACCAAATCCTCCTAGAGTGTAACATCAAGATGATGGTATGATTTAAACACATGAACACTCACACTGCTTGTGGCTCCTTAAATTTTCCTACTTGCTGGATGTGATACATGAGATCCCCACCATTGACATACTCCATCACAAAATACAGCCGGTCCTAGGACAAAGTATTAAAGAGGCACATAAATACATTGGAGACAGTATTAGAAATTCATTGATCAGCCAAAAAGAAAAAAAAAGTCACTGGCATGTTATTAAAAAGCTTTTAGGATTATTGGGGAAAAAATTATAGATCAGGAAATGGAAGTGGAATGTTTTGTACAACCTTCAAGAGTAAATGATTGATGAGATCTGTCTAGTTTTGCCAATTTTAGTGCCATGCTTTTACAGATTATTTGTCTCCAACGGTTTCAAGAATTATACAAATATAGCTCAGTCTGAAAAATCTGTCTCTAAAAATAAATGAAAAAAAAAGAAATCAAAGATGGTCAAAAATTCCAAATTGCTTTGAGGCCATTTCTAATTGCTGCTAGGGAGTTTTCCTTTGGAAGATGGTGTGGATGAGGCACTTGAGGACATGGTTTCATGGGCAATGTGGGCTGATGGTTGGACTTGGTGATCTTAGAGGACTTTCCCAGCCTCAGTAACTCCATAATTCCATGTCATCCAAGAGGCTGGCACAGTGACACTGGGCCATCAGATCCAAAATCAAAGGTGTCACGGGAGATGTTTTGCAATGTGATGGGCAAATATCCACTTCACATATTTAAAAGGAAAGGAGAAAAAAAAGCCCCTCAGTGTCACCAAGAAGTGACAGAAAATGAAATTAAATCCACCAGCACTGATTCATGACTAATAACCCCACGATATAATAACAGCCATTAAGACTTTTCAAGTACTACCCTCAGAGCTTTAAAAGTATTTGGGAACCTTTGGGAATCTGGGCTTGAGGCTCTGACTTAGCAAAGCACATATAATTACATTTAGGAATCACCATGCTGGCCTGCTCGAATGACTGCATGAAGGAAAATCTTTATTTTTTATATTTAAGATACAAGGAGTAATTACATGTGGGATTTCTTCACCATTCTCTACGTGCTGAGGCTACCATACATGGGTTGGATGAGAATAAATGTTACTGGAGTGATAAAATCCATGACCATGCAGCCTGGGAAACATCAGGGTGGCAAGAAAGACAGAGCTCACGTACAACTGTCTGGAAACAGGAGTGGAGCTGTGTCAGGAACGGGGGCTTATCTTGCAGTGCCAGGACTCGTTTCTCAACCATGGTGCACTCCACATCATCATCCTGGATCACCACATCTTTTTTCAGGATTTTGATTGCATAGAGCTCCTCTGTGCCCTTCCTGTCTGCCAGCATCACCTGCAGGGCAGAGAAACAACAGAGTGAAAATCCCCCAGTGTTGGAATCCTGGGTGCTGAGAATTTTAAACTTTCTGTGCTTAAAGGCACAGACCCACACGAGAAGGCTGCATTTGACCTGAGGCTGTGGAGAAGGCTTCCAAAATTGATTGATAGCACTGGGATTACGGGTGTGTTGTTGGTTAGAAATGTGTAATATCACAGGGTGGAAAACTTAGAGTTTGAGATTTTAGAATATAGAAATAAATATGAAGCAAGATGGAGGTTTTAGGGTGGAGGCAGGTTGTTTTTCTTTACAGGTTGTTTTTCTTTACCTTCTTCTTCCTTCTTCTTCATGGATTTGGTGATATTTTGTAATTGGGCAGAAAAGTCTGCATTGTGGGCTTCCAGGGATCAGTTATTGGGTTAAAATGGAAAATAATCTAGGTGTCCTTTCTTAAATGGATAGTTTAGTCTTAAAAGACCTTGTAACAAGAGATTGTTGGCCATTTTGTGCCTTGCTAATGAAAAGCTGCAGAACTCATGGTTGTGAGACTGTTTTACTGATAAGAAATAATAAACACCTGAGTCCAAACATGAATTATCATCTCAAATGCCTTCAATCTAGACCCAGAGAAACTGATACCCCAGGCCAGGGAGGGAAGGTCACTCAAATGCCTGAAGATTTAGAGAGATGGCAAGAGAGCTTTTCCTTTAATTTGTATAGACAAATTTGATCAGAACTCCAAAATCATGCTCCTTGTACAGTTCAGACAGCCTGTGCCCAAACCCACTGGTTGACTGCAGGCTCGTTGCTGAAGGGCTGATAAAATGTTAAGTCCCAGGAGACTTCTTCAGTAAAGGGCACTTTTTCACCTGAGTTTTGTTCAAACAGGCAGGAAAATAACAGTCTGCTCTCTCAACTATTGGATTTCTAATATTTATACACACTATTCCTGGTTTTTTTTCCAATATTCACCCTTACCAATGTTGTTGACTTCCAGGACTGTCAGAGCGACCTAGGTATTAAGGGCAGAAAAGTAGACTTAATTTCCTTGAAACTGCCAAGAAGTGAGGATCTGAAAGTCAGCAACAAGTTCCCATCTTGCCCAACAGAGTTTTTAAATTTATTTTTATTTTTTCAATATGCCAATCAGGACCAAAGTCTGCTAAGCCTTAGGGGGAATGACACTACTCCTGTTAAGAAATCAAAAATTCCTTCCTCAAAAATGCACATCCTTTTAACTTTGGATTTTGCTTCTTAGAGAGCTGTTTATTCATTCTTCCTCAAGGAAAAGAAAAAAAAAAAAAGAAGAAAAGGAATGTGAATGGATTAATTTTGAAGAACTCCTACCTTCCCAAAGCTCCCCTTTCCAAGAACCATGAGGAAGTTGAAATCTGTCAGCTTCACCCTGTCCAGATTGTTGGATGGCACACTTGAGTTCTTGTCTTCTGTTGAAGTAATGACTTTGTTACCAGCTGGCCCAAGTTTGGCTTTCTGAAGAACATACACACACATACACACACAAAAACAGCACAGTGAGAAGAACTGCCCGCTCTCCTGGCAGAAGGGATCTCTGGGTGGAAGTTAGAGCTGGAAATGGCCAGGTCTGAGGTGGCATTCCCAGGTGAAAGGCTGCATAACAAAATATGCACAGACACACCTTCCAAGACTCATTCCAGCAGTACTTTTGACATTACTGAGGGAATTAAAAGTGGAAAACTGTGTTCATGTATAACCAGATAAAGCAGATACACTTATCTGGTTAGAAGAGCAAAACCAAAGCAAAGCCCAGAAACAAAATAAAAAATCATTATTTACTTTCAGGCCAAAAGCAGCATAATGGTGCTTTTGTTCTGAAAGACCAAAAAAAAAAAAAAAAGAAAAGAAAAAAGAAAAAAGAGGCTATCCAAAAATACCATGTCTTAATGTACACTGGGTATTTTAGGATACAAACAACCTCCTCAAAACATTCTCTTTCCAAATGGAATTCTTCAAGTCACTGCACAGCAAGAATTAAGAGAATTTTGACATGCACTAAGAAAAAGAACCTGCATTAAAAATCCCACAACACATGAGAATTAATGCAGATGAACATGGCCACTTTCAAACCAGCAGTAAAATCAACTTTGATTTTCAATCAAGGGCTGATGTGGAAAAGGGAGGAAGGGGAATATTACCAACAAGGGCTCTACCAGACACTCTGGTTTACAGGAGGCTGCAAGTCTCAGTATTTCACATGAGACACCATGGCATGGCTCAAGTAAGCTGCATTTCAAACTCAAAGTTAATAGAAAAGAAAAAAAGTAAGACTCCCCAAAAGATAATGCAGGCTACAAGATAATACCCCTTTTTTTTTTTTTTTTTCCTTAAAATAATCCCATATACCAGCAGAAGCAAAGCCAATAAGGTTTAGTAATTCTTTGGGATATAAGTGCTTTCCCCATCTGTCTGGTGTGTTGGTCTGGTTAATAACCTCTAATATGGTTAATTTACTTTTTGCCAGTGATGTATGTTTGACAATTCAGGATAACTACTCTTCTCTCTGCTTCACAAAAGGACAATATTTGTATATTATCTCTCTTTCACAGATAAAGAAAATTACAGAAATGGAGGTTTATTCCAAGTCACACAATACCTCCCTTTAAAAGCCATGCCTGGCTTACACTTTTGGCACTGGAAACTGGGAGTTACAAATTTTCCCCTCCCCAGAGGAGTTTAAAACCATAAAATTGAGAGGCACTTGATTCACAGGCTCCATCTACTCTTGCAGTAATGTCAGATAATCATCTGACAAAATAACCTCCTGTCACTTGAAAACCATATCCAGCTTGGATGACTCTTCCTGCAACTTTCTAAGTGCAGAAAATATTATGCCCTGCCACAGGGATATGAATTTTGCAAGTTTAGATCTCTTTATCAAAAAAACTTGCAATACAGATTAGAATGGGGAATTTCCTCCACAGCAATGCTGTTACTTGTTTGCATGAAAGCAGCACTTGGAGATGCTGATCAGGATCAGGTGCTGTGCAAACATTTAGGGAGAGCCAGTCCTGGATGTCAGCTTAAATCCCTGGGTCTGCAAGGGATGTCCCCAGGGCAGGGCTGGCTGCTGGGACAAATCTGTGCTGGAGCTCTTTGGCAGCACAAAGCTCCTCTTGAGGCCACACAAGATTGAGCCATGAGCAAAACAAGGGGAAAAAACCCCGCAAATCTCAATATCCGTTATTCGTACAAGATAAAGATGTGGCTCAAGGGAGCAGCTTTGCTGGCCATGCCTTTGTGATGTTCCACAAATGGGATCTCAGATAAAGATCTTGCTTTTCTCATGCACAAAGCAATTTCAATATCCTCCTTTCCACAGAGTAATGGAGATCCAAATCAGGCTCTGAATGGGCAGCAGCAGCTTTATTTCTTACACCTTTAAACCCACTGGGCAGGGTGTTGCCAGCTTGTCTGAAAAATGCATAATTCGAAACAAAAATCAAATTTTGTTCCAAGGCCATTTCTTTTTCGGGTACAAACCTGCCAAGCAGGCAGGGAGTGCTCTCTGCAGCACTGCAATCCCAGGCTCTGGGGTTTCCAGCACTTTTTCCATAAAAAAGCATGGCAGGTTCACCAGCAGGCTCCTGTGCCTGCTGCTGGCTCCAGAGCTGGAGGCACTCCACTCACTTGGAGTCAACATGGGCTGGAATTGTCAGGATCTGAAGACAGGATCTTAAAATAATATTTGAGAACCCAGCCAAGGCCTCCCTGCATCCTCTGAGCACTTAGATTCAATGAGCAACAGACATGCTCCTCTCAGTCCCATTTTTCAGCTTTTTTTAAGTTAGACATCACTCTGAGTTTGAGAATCTCTTTCTGCAGATGGCAGATTTTTGAGGAGAACACGGGGCTCCTCCTGTGTGCTCAGGTGGGCTCTGAGCTGTCTGACCCAGGCAGGAGTTTATGGATGTGCTGAGCTGTGAGTGACCTGTGCCCGTGGGACAGTGACAATCCTGGGCGTCCCCTGGCTGAGCTGCCATGGGAGGGGTGAAGAGAGAACCCTGCTGCAAACCAGCTGGAAAAACCAGGGACAGGGCAGCCAGGGAATGCTGGGGAACAACCAGACTGACTCAAAGGAAGCACACAGCCCCAAAGTGGCAGGAACTCATGAAATTATCATAACCATATCAAAGGTCCTTATTTCCCATCACCTTGGCCAGCCACCATCCTCTCAGAAGCATGCAAAAACCTCTTTCTCACATTTGGCATGTGAATTCCTGTTACTGCCTTTTGGCTTAAGGTCCTAGTGGAAACAGAGTGAGAATTTCAGGACATTTCACTGAGCTCTATCATGAGTTTTATATCTGAAACACCTTGGCTGCAGCAGACAGAAAATGCCATGCAGCCAATATCCTCTTCCCGACTGCCAGAGCAAAACCAATTTTGCAGCTACAGAAGGGACACAAACTCAAATTATTCCTAAAAGCTTATTGGAAAAGACTGATATTTTGCCTTTCCACCATGACAAAAATTGAAAATCACAGAATCCTATTTGAACTCCCCTTTATTTTTTATGGATATTAAAACTTGCTGAAGTCGAAGACAGTATTCCAGGCCCTGGATTAATTTTCAATCCACATTCCAACTCCTTGCCTTATTATCTCAGATAAAAACACAGTATTGTTACAACGAAGCCAGCTTGCAGCAAACCAGCCAGGAAAACAGAATGTTAAAGATAAATTAGTCTGCACTGGGAGCAGGAAAGTTAATCTAAAAAGAAAACAAGACATGCACATCATCTTACTTCCTCTGCTTTGGACGCACCTTATCACGGCCAGTTCTTTTACCCTGAAACCACAGGTGAGACATATCTTATATATTCAGCCCAAACTCACTTCTCCATTGAGTGCTAATTACAGTGTGCTACACTGGAGAGACTCTGGGAATTTGGTGGGAGCTTTTTGGAAAAGATATCTCAGGTTTCACAGTAAAAACACTTTGGATTTCTTTTTAATCTAAGAGCAACAATTGTACTTTTAATTAAACTTTAAAAAAGTTATCCAAAATCTAATGAGAAGTGTGATGCAAAGAAGAAACATAAGTGATTTAGGGAATAGTAATTCTTCATTTTTTAAGGCTATTGCAGTAATTCTTGATGATTCTTTTCAAAACTTTCTGATTTTCCCCTGTGAAGAAAATTGAATAGGACAAAGCAATAAATCTGAATGTTGGTTCTTCTGCCCTCTGTGTGTATCTGTAGTAGAAAATCTTAGGAATTACAGAGCTAAAAGACTGAATTAGTAATTTTCCACATTAGCCAATAATATATAAAAGTTGTGAGGATTAAAAATAAAAAATTACAAGATTCCCTTTCTTACTCCCTAGCTCTTTAGGGTATCGAGTGTCCTTCCAAGATGTCAGTGCTTTAACACCTTGCACTGCTCTCCTCCACTGCTTCTCCTCTGCTGCTGGGTGAGATTGGCTTTGCTCCCACATGGGAAACAAACACCAGGATCCAAACTCACAGCCATCCCCTCCCACCCCCCAAGCACAGCTTCAGGAGGGAGAAACCCACCCCCTCTGCCATGGTCAGACATCCAAGCAAACACACAGCTTGGTGTGCAGCTCACTAGAGGAGATGCTCCTCGGTTGTCAGGGAAACTCACTCCCAGCGAGTTCCCAGATGCCAGCAGGATCATCCCTGGCACCACATTTTCGAGAGGAAAAAGTGATAAATGAAAAAATATTTACCAACAATGCTGAATTCCCACCACATGAGCAGAGTGCTGTGTGGAGAGCCACAGTCCATCCTTTATTTATTGGCCCCACCAACACCTGATTGACCTGAGAGGTAAATCCAGAGCTCTGCTCCCAGCAGCTGAGCGCTCTGGATTCTCCCAGCTCTGCTCCACATGGATGCCAGCATTCCCTCCTCATCTTTCCAGGTTCCACCCACCACCCCTGCCCTGCCCGTGCTGAGAACAGCGAGTGCATGATGGAACAAGAGTCTGTCCAAACCCCACAGCTCCAACTGCACGGGGTCCAGCAGGCCCAGGAGTGACTGCCCAGGGCTTGTCTCAGAGTCACAGAATCACTGAACAGTCTGGGCTGGAATGCACCTAAAAGATCATCTCATCCCATCCCTGCCATGGCAGGGACACCTTCCACCAGAGCAGGCTGCTCCAAGCCCCAGTGTCCAACCCGGCCTAGGGCACTTCCAGGGATCCAGGGGCAGCCACGGCTTCTCTGGACAACCCAAGAATTGAGACTTGTGGAGCAGGAATATCTCCTTGCCATGACTTAATGCATCAAAAAATTCTAACAAAATCCCTGCTTGTCACGTGGCAAGAAGTTCAGCAGTTCTTTGCTAGACCCCCACGTGCTCCTCAGATGTCCCTTTGTGAAGGAATCAGCCACCTCACACTGCCACCCCTGGAGCCAAGGTTTCTGCTCCTAATTCTTCAATCAGCCCAAAGCCATTGCAGGTAACACTCTGCATATCACTTAGAAAAATGGCAAAAAGGACGGTGAGAAGTGAGGATGGAACAGCCTGAACAGTAAAATTCCAGTTTCACTATTCCAGCCCAGAGGGCTGTGGGTGTGAAATGAATGCTCAGTTCTGCCTGTCACTACCTGGACCCTGCACAAGGAGCATCAGAGCAGCTCAGATTTCAGACAAACCTCAGAAGATGTCACTGACAGAACCAGCAAAGCTCAGACTAAGGATGGGAAAACTGAAATAATAACAATTTATGCAAGTCTCAAGGAAGGACCCATTCAGGTTTCCAGTCATGTACACATGAAGTGGGAACTTTGATCAATGTGTTGAGCCATTAGCAAGACTTTAATAAAGCAAATAAATCCAATAAATTTCCAGTCAAAATCTGGAAGAAAAGCCCTCCCATTCAGTGAAATGTTCTCTGTCATTGTGGCAGCTTGTTTCTTACATTATTGCATTTCCAATTCCACGTAATTATAGATGCTATGATAGACTATCAATTTCCTACTTTCCACAACTTAATTACCAGGATGCCGAGAATTTGAAATGAGAAGAGTCCATTTCTAAGCCCCAGTAAGACCTAATGCTTCACCAGGCTGAGTTTAATCTTCATGCCATAACCTAAGGCCAGTTAGTAATTCATCAGCAGAGTTTTGCTGGAAACCAGGGAGGTGCCCAGGACAGGGACACCATCAAGGATGCAAGAGGTTCACACATGGATTTCAGCCATTCCTTGGTGATTTTACACTGCAGCAGCACTTCTCTGCAGCAAGGGGAACACTGAAGGGATATAAATAACCAAAAAGCTGTTTATCAGCACTCTGAGATTCATTTTCACGATGGCAGTGTCACTATGGTGGACTAGGATGTAATTAGTAAAAACCACAATATATCAAAATGGAAATGCATTTTTCTTTTTATGGCTAAAATAGTTATTGAAAAGAGAGCTGGGAAAAAATTCATAGCATTCCCACTGCTAGCAAAAAGGCATGGGAGCAAATGAGATGTTTCATAAAGATATAAATGGGGTGGGTGATGAAACTCTACCTGGGACTTAAATGCCAACTATTTCATGTCTTTAGTTGACTTTTCCCCTCATTTCCTCTCCTCCTTCTCTTACAATTGTTTCATATTTTCCCTGTTAATTACACACAGTAAGTTCATTTAAAGGATTTGCCTGCAACAAATATTTGTGCTGTATATGAACAGGATTAAAACCCCTTTTGCAGAAAGCATGTCCAAGGACAGAGGAACCCCACTCCTGAAGGCACCAAAGTGCTGGGCTGAGCAATCCTGAGCTGAGCAGAGCAGTACCTGCTTTTACACCTGCAATGATAAAATATTCTGATTAGAGGGAAAATTCTCCTCAGTGCCAGTTATCAAACTTGAATAAAGGGCCGTGTGAAAAATGTTATACTGAATTTTACTGAAATTATGGATTAAATTAACGGGTTTGTATTTTCTAAGGATATATACATACAAACAATGTGGATGATTTCCTTCTTCTCAGGCCTTTTGCAGGAGCCAGCTCAGCTCTGGGAGCTTTTCCCTGTTCTTTGCTGACCTCTTGTGGTTTCTCACTCTGAGGAGAAATTATTTTCTCAACCTCTACTTTACTTAGGGTAAAGAAAAAAAGGGAATCTGAAAGGACAAGACAACAGTTTAATATATCATGAAGCTCCTCAACAGACCTTTTTTGTGGGGTTTGTAACAACATCCACTATTCAGTTATTTTCCTTAAACTTTTTTGTCCTGCTGGATAGAAGTTAAAACTGTGTGAAGTACCTGAACACATGATTTCTAAATATTCCAAATGTGCCAGGCACAAGGTGAAAGTAACCATATTCCCTGGAAAATGGAGACAGTGAATCAAAGGACTATGAAAGCCATTGGGAAAGGGATGGATCTATCCCCAGACAGGAATTCCAGGGGATATTGCCCTGGACAACAATGTCTGTCTGTGTGAGCTGTGAAATCCAGAGAGGGAAGAGTTTCCAGTTCCCCATTGGCACTGTCAACATGTTTAATCTGTTTAATAATCCTGCAGCCACCTGAGTCCACTTTGTTTCCTGCCTTTATTGCCAAACACTCTCTCCCCTGCAACAGAGCAGTGCCTAACGAGATGAAATGTAATTAAAGAGGCTGCCTAGGAATAATATTCAAGAATTCTTGCAGAAGTATCCTGTGGTGGTGGTAATAAAAATCCCCAAAAGCAAATAGGATGCTACAACAGCAAACCCCTAAGTGTCAAAAGAAGAATTGCTTTTCTATATGCTCCTCCATTCTTTAATTATGCAAATTACTGCTAGTTTTCAATAATAAAAAAACCTAGAGTGTGGAATTTGCTTTTAAGCATAAACCTTATTTCAATAAGGAAAAAAGAAAATTAAAATTCTGTTCAAAAATAATTCTTAAGGACTTCAGTTCTCCCTGATCTTAGAGCAAATCCCTGCAATCAAATCCCACCAGCCACTCAAAGCTGCAGACCAAGACTGATTTTAAAACCTTGGCATTCTGTATCCAAATCTTAATGTGCTCTGAAATGATTTATCTCTCTCACACACACAGATGAAGGTGTTTTCTGCATGATGCTGAGAAATAATCTATTTAAATACACACTTTGCAGTGGGGCAAAAGCAGGATAGGTGTGTGGCCCTTCCCAGTGTCTGATTATTCCATACACAAGTACTCACAATATCTCCCATTTTCTGTGATATTATAAATTAATTTCTGTACATTTCCTGGTTCCTAGCTCAGAACTGTTGTGTTATCCTCAGGAATGCTGCCCTTCCTCCTTCACTTGCTCCTGCTGCATCCTTTGAGTTCCAGCCCTGCAAACTTGGGGATGGAAGCAGCCCCACACCAAGTGATTGCCACAGGTCCCTCCCAAAGATGCTCCTGGCACAGGGATCTCCTGGACCATCATCCCCAGGGATGCTCCTGGGCTGAGCTCAGGGCTCAGCCTCACTGCCAGCAGCAGAGAAGGGGATTTGTGGCCATTTACTGAGAAAAGACAGACAATGAGCAAGGAAGCTTTTTTTCCATGAAAAACCCTGAATTCCAGAGTGTCCCCATACAAACAGAATGCCAGCTTTCTCTGATGGAATTTATGTTTATAATCCACCAGGACTAAACATGAATTTTGCTCCTGAAGCAGCAGCTGTGGGAAACCCTTCAGTCCTTTTTTTTGGGTGCACTTCTATGGTGGAAACATGAATTAACCAAGGACTTTTGTCAGCTTCTATTAGTGCTCTTCAAGGCCTGGGTTTTACAACGAGGTGACAAAACTTCCTATTTCTGCCAGATGCATTTTATCAGGGTGACTTTTGCTCTGGTTTAAAAATGCATTTAAGTAGAGAAACTTCCAATCTGCCAGTATCAAACAGGTTTCACCAATGAAACCACCATGTGATTTTATTTTCAAAATGAAGAGGTGTAAAGGATTGAGCAAGGGCAGTTCTCTTCTGTACAGGCTTTTCTGAGATAAAAAGTCAAGGTTAAGGAAAGAGATTAATTTGATTTTTCTGGTTCAGTGTTAGAACATTTGTTAAAATCATGCATTAATAATATAAACAACTCTTAAAAAATAACATTTGTTTTTCAATTAAGTATTTTCAATTTTCAATTAAGCCTTGAGTGATAATGTAAAGTGCTCCAGAATGTATGAAATTGTAAAAATACTATTTGAAGATGATAATGGCTTCAATAATCTTAGATCCTTAGAACACAGTTTACAACACAGGAGCTTCAAATTTTAATCAAAATTGTAACTTCAATGTATGAAACTGGAAGTGGTTTGTGCCAGTGGCCTTTGCCCTAATAAAGCAAGATAATTTGTTAGAGATACATGCAAATATAAACAAAACACATGTAAGTTCTCAATGCTGAGGTGCAACTTTTATGGCAGTAACTCAGTGATGTGGGGAGTAGTGAAAGGAGCAAAATGAGAAATAAACAGGTGAATTGGTATTTCAGGTATCAGAGCATCTGTGCACATGGGTAATATCTCCTACAATATAACAAATAACATCCAGCAATAGATGTACTATCTTAAATCATAAAACATGCATGCTCTAAATTTATCTATTTAAATATGCAGTGACCATGAGCATTATTTTATTTGTGAAAGTTACTTAAAGTTCCATGAATGTCTTTCAAATTAAAGATGCACCTTTTTCCATTTTCCATGAGAACATGGCACTCATTTAACTAATTCCTCCAAAAAGAAAGGCACATTGCACCTGCTCAGGTTTGATCACTCTTTTTTGGTAGTAAAATTCTAATCTGGGGATCACTTTTGACAAATTATGGAACAAATTGTGAATACTTCATACTGAATTTTTAAAAATAAAATTTTAAAAATTATACCTCATAATATTTCATGAATATGAAATATCATTATTATGAAGTATTAGATATACACAAAATATTTCATGAATATGAAATATTATGAAGTGTAATACTTCAATTATTTATCGATATTTAAAATCATACTTCAATTTTAAATTTTTTTAGTGCCAATTAGAAAAGCTTCAAGTGGAAAAAAAACCAAGTGCATCCTTAAAAGCCGGTGAGAATGAAATTAAACTGAATAATATTCAGATGTTGGTAAAGAGGGTTGTGTGTAGGAGAACACCAAGGAGAAAACTACCTTGAAGAAGTGGATATTTACATGACAGTCCTGGAAGAGACAGGAGAGGGAGAAACACTGCGTGGTTAGTAACGGGCTGGCACAGCACAGCAACCACAATTAGTAGCAGAAATAAACAAATACAGACACAGCAGCAGCGGGAGTACAGAAATGGACACGTCTGTTAAGCACAGCAAAAACCCAGGACAAATAAATGGGTGTTAAATTCTGGTGTTAATCACCAGGAGCACTGTGCTGCTCCTTGCTGGGAGCTCAGCTCACAAACACACAGCCCATGCACGGAACAGCCTCTGGCAAAGCCTCCAGCTGTGCACAGCTGGCCAGGGGCACTCGGGGCTCTCAGCCCTAAATGAGCTCCACAGGGGTGACAGCACACAGGGATTTGGGATTTTTGTCCTTGCCTTGTTTTGCAACACACATTTCACTTTTATATAAGGGATGAGGAAATCCCTGCCATCAACGGGATTTTTTATATTCTTCACCTCAAATCACAACCCAGTGAGAAAAGCCTTAAGGAAATCAGCACACTGAAAGCAGAGATTTGTGCCATCTAGTTAAGAAATTTCAAGTTCTCCAGTTTGAGCTGTGGTGAGTGGATGGGAAACCTCCAGACAACTGCATATGGGAATTCCCCCTGCCAAACTATAGTACAGAACAGATGGAGTCATCTAACAGCATCTCTATAATGCTGCAAACTATTCTCTAATGATTAAATATGCACAATGTAAAAATAGGAATGAGTGCCATGGCCAAAAAAAGCAGCTCTTCTTTTTATATCTCTTTATGCATAATGAGTGTGGATTGATGTGCCAGTGATATTTTGGCTGGTCATGATTTCAGTGTGGCTTAGTTTCTGTTTCCTGAAAAGTAAATTTCATCTTGTCATTTGCAATTTGAAGTGTCAGCAATGTTATTTCTCTTTCCATGTTCCCTTTGCTGACCTGCCTGAAGCTTCAAAGTGGGAATGCATATTGGTTAGAGACAGATATGGAAGAGACCATATCTTTTATTTATTAAAAAAAAAAAGAGTAAAGTAACTGCAGTGTAACAGCTCTGGGGCAAAGATGTAAAAGTATTGTTTCATTCCCAGCCCTTATAACACTTTACAGAGACCTGGAGAACTTAACTCACAAATTGACAAAATCACAAGCTCCTCTGCAGTTCATCTTGGGGGTTTTGTGGTTGTGTGTTTGTTTGGGGTGGGTTTTTTGAATGAAAATTTGAATGAAAACAGATTTAATTAGAAAACTCACTGGGCCCTTAAGAAGCCACTGAAACAGTCCCTGGAGTATCTGCTATGGCCCTGGCTATGAAACTGCAACATTTCCCCCCAGCCTCCAGCTCAGAATAAAGGCAGCTCCAGGATGTCCTGGCCATTGTTAAAGGAAAGAAATATAATGTCCTTTTAACCTAAGGTTTTTGTGTATACCAGAAAAATGCCAGATTAAGAAAGTTCTGGCCTTCTCCTTTCTAATGAAGCAGACAGAAATGGATTTAAAAAATTAAGAGGAGTGGTAAAGATCTAAGAAATGCAGGGCCTGCACTGAAACAATCTGAACTGATGTACTGATGTTCAGAGAAGAAATTATAAATAAAAGAAAGGTATTTCAGCATTAGACTGTAACAGCAACAAAACCCATCAGAGAGTTTTAGTTAAGCCTTGATCTCTGGGAACAGTTTCTGTCCTGTTTAACACCAGCTGTGCTGCCACAAGGCTGCCTGATGGTGTAAATCCACATGAGTTGCGTGCACAGATACACAGCCTGAGGCTTCTGGGCTGGAAATTCAGGCCTGCACAAGGATTAACACACAAGTTTGGTCAAACAAAGGGCTGCCCTGCATCCTGGAGGAGCTCAGGAGCAGAAATATCTCTCAGACCCTGCGTCACTGGAGAGGTTCCAGGTATTTATCACTGAGCCTGATGGCCAAGCTCCACATCCGTCCTGTTATCTTTCAAATGAGAAGATATTTCAGAAGACATTTTCTTTAGGATCACAATAATGATAAGGCATTTTAGAAGACATTTTCTTTAGGATCATAATGATAGTTCTGTTTAGAAGCACTGAGAGGTCACCAAAATGTCACCACTGACTGACCACTTGCAGTGCTCAGACATGACATCCACCCTGCTCTCAGCTCTGCTCCCTCTCCTCCTTTCTGGGCTACAAAAGAGAACTCCATCAGCAATTCCATGGTCAAAGCAGCTGGAATCTCTCACACAACCAGGACTCAAAGCCAGGGATGTGGATGTGGATGTTTGTCCCCTCCCAGGGTCCAGGGACAGTCCCTGTGGTGGGACAGCAGTTGAAGCTCTCAGAAATTAAGGAAGGATTTTGTTCCTGTCAAAACCACCCAGAGAGCTGCACTGAAGGAAATAATTAGAACAGAAGAACATATCTGACATGTGAAGAGTGTGCACCAGGAGGTGGAGGACCATTGTGTGTCTCCCCAGAGATGCTCTGAAATGAGGATTTTATGAGCAGAATGCCATTCCCTCACAGCAATGTGCTTGGATCACTGCAATTGCCAGAGCTGGCTGTAGTGACTGAGCCTGCTCCCATCACCAACACACCTCGTGCTCAGTAAATGTGGCCATGGGTAAAGATTATGGCTGCTCTGTTCTTTGTTTAATTAAAAAAATCCTTTATATGGACTATAACAGCTGCTTTATTTTTAATAACATTTCCCAGTGCTGGTGGGAATAAATGTTATTATGATGTGGAAAGAAAGGGAGAGATCAGAGAACAATTCACCAGCCTACTTTAGTATTATTCTATTATTACTCTAAGGTGATATTTAAGTACCAAGAAGTGCTTTACTAACCAGGAAAAGTAAAAAGGCCTTGACCAAACTCAAATAATTTCCCACAACAGAAGTTTTAGAATTTGCACACTTTTTCCCCCCAAATTCAGGAAAACAGGAATGATGCCCTAAATGGCAAAGGCATTTTAATGCTCAAATCATAGCCAGGTAGAAAAAAATACCAGAAGGTTGCATTACTTCAATATTCTGCTTTTTTTCTTTGACTAGAAAAGTACTAGAAGAAGGAAATAAGTACAAGTAGATGCTGCAGTTAGAAGATTTCCTAGTTTGGGTCCACGGAGGCACCTGGGACTGTTGGGAGTTCCCATGGCAACTTTAGCATGGACAATTATGGAGCAGCCACAATTATTCTGATATGCCTGGTGAGAAGGGAGTTTCATTTTGAGATGGCCACAAATAATGCCATTCCAGAGAGAGAATTCACAACTAAAGGTTAAAAGCAACTGAAAAATAGTGACAGATTTTATCCTGCCTCCACTTCCTACAGGAGTATATTTTTATCTCTAAATATTAATAATGATGTATCATGTATAAATCACTGAGGACAGATTTGATCACACTGCTAAATGAGCAGATAATAGATTTGTGAGCTTTAGTGAGAGGTGAGATCCAGAAAATACGTAGATTGAATACAATTTGTTGTGTAGAAAATTCTGCATTGCACCTCTGCATAATATCCCTCAATTTCTATATACTGCACAGGCTCATATAGATTATACATAGAATATAATAATAAAACTGCTTGCAACAAAATAGAAAAGGTAAAAAAAGCACAATCCTCAATTCTTTCTTTTCCAAATTTGGTCCCATTTGTTGGAGAGGATCCATTCTGGGCAAAGGTTGGGTGTTAATTTTTCAGCTGATTCAGATGTGGCAGAATGGGCCATGAGGAAACTTGTCATGACAAATAGTTTTTAGCATTCAGTAACCAATATAAGTGAAGGTTTGAATCTATTACTATTTACTTCTTTATAATCTTTATAATATTTTATAAAGATTATATTATTTATTAAGATTAGATTACATTATTAGTATTTTTTATAATATTTTATTGCACATTTACACTGAATAAATTACTTAGGAATAAGTGACAAGAGGTCCAGTGAGCAAAGCAGCATTTCCATGAGATTTGTGTGGCTAAGAGCCACATTTCCAGAAGAAATCTGGGCTGTGAAAGTGATGTGCTAAGAAGGATGTGATGGTACTGTGCAAATGGTTTGAGATCAGTGAGCTTGAGGCCAAATCTTAAAGCTGCCTGAAATATAGATGCAGGCAGATATTCTTAAAATTCTGATTTAAATGGGAGGTAGCTCCTAAGTGGTCTTGGAGGTCCTCCTACCCACATTTCTAAACTTCAGTTTAAAGGGCAAAGTCAATTTTCAGAACATGTTACAATTTTCAAGATCAGAAAGTGTTTTCAGAAATTCTACATTTATTGGCTTTCTGACCTTTTGTAAACTGAAAATATTCTTATTCTTCCTTAATATGAAACAATGAAATCCTAATCCTAAAGTTTCTCTGCTCTTGTGTGGCTTAGGTTTGTATAAGCCCTTTACTCTGAAGGCCACCAGTATTTATTTTAAGTATTAGATATAAGTAATGCAATATTTTTGTGGATATTGTTGTCATTTTGTACTCAAAGTTAAATCAATGTAGCTTGGCTACCAATCACATGGTCACATATCAAAAAATAGACCAAGCACTGCAAGTGCAGACTGGACTGGGAAGAACTCTGGAGTTACTCCTTCCATAAACTGATAAATGGGAAGGTGGCACAGTGAGACCCTTTGGTCCATCTGTATTTTTATTCTCCTGACAAATTCACTCCCCCAGGAAAGTGACAGTCAAGACCTGCAATTTTCTTCCTGTAAGGCTCCAATGCTGGTTTTAGAACAGTGGAAATATTTATTTAGATGATGTCAGTAAGTCACAAATAGCAGCATTTTTCTCAGTGCTGTCTACTTGTTCCTTATTACAGGGCCCCTAAAATAAGATGCCTGTGCAAGCCAGGATATAAATGATACCAGAAATAAAGGAAAAGATGATCAGAGTCAGCACCACTTATGTGCCATACCAGAATAGCTAATAAGTGAAACACCACCATTCAGACATCTGTGCTGTGAATTTTCAGAAGCCCTCACAGTGATGCCCCTTGAAACCAAGGAAGAATATTCCATGGAGGGTTCTGCTTCCCTCTGCTCCTCCTCATCATGGTAAACTTTGAGATAGGGAAAGAGGGTGAAGCCAAACCCTTCAGCCATGTAACACCACATTACACCAGCCCTGGCCTCGTAACAATTCCAGGGTTTGTTCAGCTACCAATACTCTCATTTATCATCACTTTAAAAGGGTTCATTGTCCAGCTTGGGAAATTACAATTATTGGAGACACTGTGTGCCTGCTGAAGATCCATTCCCTTCCCTGGATTAATTCAGTCACTCAAACAGCACCAAGCAGACTGGCCCAGAACAGGGGGAGCCTCAAATACACAGTGCTGAGGCTGAACTAATTAGACTTTGAGACAGACTAATTATTTCTGAGGCAGGGCTGCCCCTTGGTGAAGCTGCTGTCTCTGAGACTAGGTCCAGTAGTTTTACATGAATCCTCTCAGGATTTCTACTCCACTTCATTGCAGGACATGGATAAACCCTGACTGTTCTTCCTGCAACCAAAGTATTTACAGCAGCATTAAAATCAACCTCAGAGACTGTAAATTCAATATGCAAACACACTGCATGTAATATCTGACATTTTTAAATGGACAGTTTTAGTGACTTGTCTCTGTGCTCTCTCTGACCTGAGAAAAAACAGGTAAATTTTTATACCTATATCACCAATATATAAATATCCACCTAATTCCAGACTCTGCATAATGCACAGAAACATGGATAGAATTACTTCTGAAGCTATTCTTTCTAGGGAGGATAAAAACCAAAAAATGATCTTGAATAGCAAATGACCTAGTGCAGCAAAATGAAATCACACCGGTCAGATCACGACTGTAAAGAAAGGAAAATGGAATGGAGGCTCAAATACTTCTCAAATGTGTAACAAAAATCATAGTTCATGCTGCAGACATGGGAGCTGATCCAAATGGGTTCAGAAGAAATTGGTGCACCTTTTCTTTTTCTTTCTTGAAAGTTGAACATGTGCCGTTTTTCCTCACTTTCGTGGGTTAACCCATCTTTTATAATAACAATGGAGAATTCTGCCTGATGGTGAACATAGAAAATTCCCATTTCAGGTTGAAAGGAACAGGCAGGTTTGTTTATGCACAACAGGTACATTCATTATGTCTGGATAAACAGCTTGGCTAAGGCTGTGAACTGCAGACTGGAATATTTCCAGCTCCTGGCTGTGTGTGCAGCTGGGAGAGCAGGCAGGGCAGAGGAGCTGCACAGCAAACCCCTCCCACCCCAGGCCATACCTGTCCTGCTCCTGGGCTCAGTGGCCAGCAAATATTTTGTTGTAATTCTGGCTGTGGTTGTCAGAAGAGGCACAGTCTGATCATTAACAAAAAAACTCCCTTGTGTGGCACACGAGACCATTCTTGTGGCTACCAACTTCTCCAGCTGGCACCACAGGAGGCAAGACACTGCAAAAAGCATCACTTTTCTCTGGATTTCCTAATTTGTACATACCCAGCAATACCTCTGACCCTTAAAAAACATCAACATCCTTCCCCACACTACAGAGACCAGAGTTTCACATAAAAACCTTCTGCAAAGACATTAAAGCTCCAAAGTGTGAACATTGAAAGTATTTTCTTAAAACACCCCCAGTTACAGTGTGAAACATTCCAAGTATTAAAATACCATTGTTTCTGAGAATTTCATTTGTCAAATAATGCAGATATCAGTGATAGTGGCTGGCAGATTTTGCAGCAATTGTTAAAAGACATTGAAATTATTACATATACTTGACATAACATATTCTAAAATACCAACTTCAAGTGTCATAGCAGAGAAGCTGAACTGTCAGGAAAATGATGCAATCTCTGAATTAAACCATTTGGTCCAATCTTCAAGAAAACCACAGACACACAGAGCTGTCACAGGGACAGAAATAGGAGCACTCTAACATATGTATCATTTAACAGATTTTTTTTTCTTAGTGAAGTGAAAAATAAATGTAATATTTAGTTGCACACATCTGTGTTTAATCCTCACCTCAAACTTCTGCCGGAGCTCTGCATTTCCATCTTCATCAGCATCTGGAATTGGAACATTGTAGTATTCACCCTCTTCTTGATTCAGCAGCTTGTACCTGTGGTAGATTTCAGAAAAATATGGTGACTTCATATTTTTTTCCTGACAGATTTAAAATCTGGTTTTGTTGTTTGTGTGTGGTTTGTATCAATGTCACAGCTATGCAAAGAACTGATCTCAAAGACCTGAAGCAAACTCAGAATTAGAATATATTTTACCTGAAATCAGATCTCTCATCCCAAGCTATCTGTCAAGGCAGTTTAATGGACAAGGAGATTCTTCCCACTCATCCTGGGATCTGATGGGAGACACCAACCCTGAGGAGGAACCTTTGTCTTCCATAGCCCTACACAAGTGTCATTGAAGAAATGCCCTTTTTGAGCTGTGATGAGTTCTACCCTCTCCTGGCAGGTAATGAGGTGGCATTTTACGAGATCAGTTTCCATGTGCTTTGAATTTGCAGAGCTATATATAACATGATACACCAAGTATTGAACACATCATATTGCAGATAAAAATAAAATTTGTATCACAAGACTGTGTTCACAGAATGAGTTTGCAGCAGCTCCTGGCTCCAGCAGAAGTTTCAGGAACACCATAAAAGAAAAGGAATTGTTTTATTATCCCTCTTTGATATATATAGCCTGTGTTTCCCAGGTTTAGTAGCACTTCAGTGAATTTATAGGCTGAAACATAGCGAAAAGCTGAAAAAAAAGGTAGATCACATTGAAAAAAAAGGACAGGTTTAAAACTTTTGGTGATATACTCTCTCCTTCTCTTTTCAGAAACTCTTACCATCCACTGGCTGGCATTTTCATAAGCTCTGACACCCCAAAAGAGAGTGACCCCATGAAATCATTCCTGGTGGTTCGGTCCCAGTCCCAGACCTCTACGGATAACCGGCGATCTTTGTCTGTAGGTTTTAATTTACTAAAAAAGGAGAGAAATGGAGGAGTGGTCAACACCAAAATCAACAATAAAATGCATCCAAAGACCCCTAGGAAATCAGGGTGTTAAACTCACAACGTGAATGACTCATTCCAGTCCGGATTCAGGGTAGAACGGATGGTTTTTGTTTTCTGTTTACTTTCATTCTTAGGATCTGGGATGAGCTTCAGTTTGACATAAGGATCCGAAAGTCCATTTGGATCCATGGGAATGAGGTTTTTTGCTTCTCTCACTGTCAATATAAAACACAGGATTACACATCACTGTAAAAAAGAAATTACATGTCAGACCAGAGCTATTGAAGCACGTTGACAAATAAATAAGATGTGAAACCCACCTGTCAGACTTGGCATGGGAGAAACTACTTGTTGTAAAGAAAGGTTGTACTGAGTAATATTTATAAGAATAGCAGGGAGCAATGACAGGAGAGAAGAGTGATTCACAAGCAACACACAGCTTCCAGGCAGCTCTCCCTGCAGTGCAATGATTAAATACCCAAATCCATCACTGTAATTTTTCTAAGCAGGTACCAACTCTTTGTGCTTTTGTTCCCTCATCACTCTTAGGTTACACAACCACAGATTAGGAGGCAAATACTGTAAGAGGCACAGGCAGATCACAGGGGATTGCAGGGGATCAAGGGGACAAGCCCTCTTTGGAAGGTTTCTAGCAGCACCCTTCCCACGGATTCACGGCTCATTAGTTGTCAGATGGAATCCTTGGGAGCATTGTCATGACAGCAACCAAAGGAAAAGTGCAGGGAACACAAGTGGAGCTCCAGCTTCACAAAAATCCTAATGCAGCTTTCTACTTTGACAATGCCAAAGGCAGAAACAAAGTGAGTTAATTTATCTCGAGCTGTTCCTGATCCCCAGGGAGAGAGGGAACACTCAGGAAGGTGGAAGGGAATCCCAAAGGGTGAGCACAGCCAGCACTGCCCTCCCTCTGGCAGACACTTGAGCAACACTTACACATCCTGGAAGAAGAATTCTGAAGAATAAAAGGTGAATTTCCCTCATGCTGTGAAACCCACCCAATCCCAGCTGATGAACTGGGGTCAGGCTGGGGTGGGGAATTTGGAGTTCACAGCTGGGCATCTCAAAACTTGGGGGCAGCAATCCCCTGGGCTTGTTTGGGACAGAAAACAGCTTCCACCCAGGAATTCCCTTGGGACAGTCACAGCTCAAGGTCAGAACTGTCTCTGGAGGAAGACTGCCAGAAGCTTTGGGGTGCCATGGCTCCTAAGAGAGGAAAGAACTCCAGCCTCTGAGAGCCACTGGAGAGATTGTCCAGGGCTGACACTGCCCTGAGCCACTGCTTTCATTTCTAAAATTTACCTGCCTAACTGAACAAATCTGAAGGGAAATTTAGGAAAGATCAACTGTTAAGCAACTTAGTGTTGATGAAAAGTGCTTCCCACAGAAATCTGGAATTTAGAGCCACTTAAAAGTCAGTCAGAGCTAATGCAAAAAAAAAAAAAAAAAAAAAAAGGTGTCAGGATCTTCAGCAACAAATATTTACTGCTTGCTCAAGACATTGTCCTCCTCTTCCCCCAGATTTAAATGGCATTTTCATATTACAACCCCAAAATTCTAGACCTTCCCAGGATTTCAATCTGTTGTTTCCCAGCATGGAGGTTAAAAGACATCCAAACAACAGAGATATTATTTTATATATAGAATTAGAGGAGTACAGGAATGTGAGCTACTGCTTTGGAAGACTCTACTTTGTCAAGATAATTCTCATGCAGAACAGATACTCTGATGTAAATTAATTAATGAAATTAGATCATGGCTGGAAATGAATCACATTAACTTGACCCAACAGTTGATACTGATTAAGTTTCTTAAATTTCTGGTTTTAAAAGGAGAGACAGAAAATGCTTATAGGCTAAAATTTTAGAATAAAGTGTAATTCTATTCACTACGTGCATTCCTCAAAGAATTATACCAGGAAAAAATCACTGTGTGCTAAAAGAACAGAGCAGAACCATGCATTTTTCTTGCAGACCATTTCATTTGTACTTTTCTCCAATCCATGTGTAAAGCTAACAGGGTTTTGCAGCTGGGAACGATTCCTTTCAGGCCAGAGAAACTGTCCCCACTCTCAGTTACTCTAAGTTTGCCCTCTGGAGTCTTCACACCTGTGGTCAGCTGGAAAAACATTTCTTTTCAACCCATGAAATAAACCCAAAACACCCAATTTTTAAAATTTAGTGCACTGAAAAGAATCTTCAAATACTTCCAAGGAATAACATTGAGATTAAATAACTTATTTTAGCTAAGTTTTTACAATCCCAAAGGGACTAAGAACCATGAAGCAAGTGAAGGATGAAGTGACAGCTTTCAGTGCAAGCTGCTTTCTCTCATCCTATATTTGGGTTTATTATTGCTTTTTTGGTAGTGTTTTTTTTCAGTCTTCTTCTGCATGGTTTTTGTGACTGCACTGCCAGGTTTGGCACAGGAGATACTATTTCAAAATCCACTTTTTGATTTTTATTTCTACGCTGCACTTTGCCATAAGTGAGGAACAGAACTCTCCACGTGTTCTACAGCTTCCTAAAAATACACTAGTAACTTTTCTGCTAAAATTCTCTCAACAAAATTGCTTAATTTTACCATCTTCAAGCTGAGCTTTTATGTTTAAATTTTCCCTGCAGAGGCCCAGTGTGAAACAGGCAGGATTTGGAGTGATGGGCTGGGTGGATGTGGAGGCTGTGCCAAGGAGAGATCCCTGGACAAAGCCACCCCTGCCCAGCCCTGATAAAAGCTGCAAATCAGCTCTGGCAGCAGGAGGACGTGGCAGCATGTGTAAAACTGCTGCTTTCTCCTGCAGCAAACACAGAAAATAGAAAAAAAAAAACCCAAAAAGAACTCTAAATGCAAGGAAGAGAAGCTCAAAGATTAATTGGGAAGGAAAAATGCAACATGTACTAAAACCAGGCTGCTAACAAAGTCATTATCTCACTCCCTGGTTTAAGATATCTGGCCCATTTGTACTTTTGTCTGCATAATTAATACCCTCAGACATCTTTTTCCAACTGACTTAGCACTTCTTTTCCTGAGGAAACAGCGTGATGATACTTGTGCTAAATAGTGCTTATCAAGAATCAGCATCCAAGTGGTTCATCTCTTCAATGTGCCCTATTTTTAACAGGACAGATCAGGTTTCTCTTGGAGAATTGACATGAAGAAGAGATTCCCCTCCCCACCAAAGGCAACGTCTCTTGTGTGGGGTTGAGAAAGTTAAATGAAAAATAGCTCCATGAAAATAAACCAATGTACAGCGGCTGAATTCTGCTCTAACTGTAACCATAGCAAGCAATCTCATCCTGCTTGCTAATTATTGGTTAATTAAACTCAACACTGTGACAGAGATGTTACTCTAAATTAGAGAAGGTTGAAGGGAGGTGAAGTTCAGCCTCAATTTGGGTAGAAACCTGAAATACTGCAGGTCAGTTTTCTGCCATAAATATTAGGGATGAAAACAACCTCTGTACTGAGAAAAGCAGCTGCCACCAGGTAAATCCATGGACATTTTGTTCAGACTGGACTCTTAATGGGGACTGAGAAAGCCCACAGATAAAAAGACAACCAAGAGAAGCATGGATTGAGGCCTCCAACAAATCCAGTCCTGCTCAGGTTTTCTTCTAAAACCCAGAAAAAAAAGTCAACTTGCATTATGGACAAAATGTGCCATTTTCCTCCTCCTTGTTAATGGAGATCATAAATGTGTTTTCAGTGGAAAATTCAGATTATTTGATGACTGTCCTGTGGCTCTTCTATCAAGTACTGCTTAGAAACCTGCAGTATCCATCCAGGAGCCATGGCTAAAATTGGGACACCCACGTTTCCAGGAATAGTGTAAGGACATGAACAAATTCAGAGCTGCTTCTTAGGCATTCATCCTTTAAATAAAAACCTAAATAAAACAGAGTGGGCTGACAGAGAACAACTAACATTTCTTGTAAAGAGAAGAACTTCAGGCAGGGTTTTAAGGAATTCAGAGAGAGGATGACAAAGCTGAAACTTTTTCCATGAGATTGTGCAGTTGCAAGCCATATGCAGTAGTGGATTTACAGCTTCTTGTGGTACCAGCAGATGAATTTAATCATGGGAATGACTAAATAAATGTTTCTGTCCCTAGGACAAAGCTGAATGATTCGAGCATGAGTCCACTCAGTTCCTTCACGAGTGAGTCACAGCTCCCTTTTTCCTGAATCCCCAAATGTGGATAATAGAACAGTTTACTGATCACAGCAACCACTTCTTGCCAATCTTTTAGCCCTGCAGGCAGCTGAGATGAGCAGAAATCTCTCACCCTTGTGCCAAAAGCTGCTTTTAGGAGACACTGCAGGACTCCAGTGGTCTCACCTGGCATGGGGTCCAGAGAAATGGAGGAAAAGTGGGACTGTTGTTAGCTCCAATACATCATACAGTTCCTGTCTTCTCACAACAAAGTATTCTTAAAGTGTTCCAAAATTCTCACTGCCTCCTGAAGAAGTTTCTGGTGCAGAATTTATGATTTGCCCAGTTTCCAGATGCCTCAGCGAGGGACAGAGGATCTTGCACTCCCAACCAAGGAACTTTCTCCCTAGTACCCCCCTGCACCCCTCAACCACAGTTTAAAATATTTACCTATTAATGAAAACAGTCTTTCTTCCCATTTTTGGATTTGTACTCTTTGCATGCAAAGCCCAAAGCTGCCTCCAAAAATCAGCTTTCACTAAAGATTTTTTAGGAGATTTTATTAAAACGCACTGAACTCTTCCTTTCTGGAGCTGCTTGTGACTCACAGGTACAACTGGCTGAAACAAATCCTGCTTTCCAGGCAGTGTTCAGTCTCTATGCTTTTCATCACTAAAAGGGCTTTCAGAGATGAGACTTTTCTCTATTCCATAACTACTCCCCTGCCCAGGGAAGATTTCTTCTCATATCCCTCCCAAGCCCAGTGCCTGAGCCCTGAAAAACGGCAGCAGAATGAACACCTGCACTATACAGGTGATGTACAAGGAACAGCTGAAGAATATCCTTGTCCAGAACAAGAAGAAAAATGAACCAATGTTGCATGAGACTTGATTCCTCTGTATTTATTGGGTTATTCTCTCCTACTAACAGAAAATGTGCCATCATCCCTAACACTGCTTCCTAAGTTCTTCTGTCTGCAATAGGTTCTCCAGGTTCAAGTTCACCTGGAAATCTCATAGAAACAATTCTATTTTAGTTTTAATGGTGATTATCTTTACAAAAAAATACCATCTTAAAATATATGCACTGCTGGGCAGGACAGCTGCTCAATGAAACAGAAATCTTACCACAAGATGGGTCAAATAATCTGGAAAGGCTTCAGGCTGTTACATTTCTAATTCTTACCTTATATAAATATATAGGATCTATTTAATATTTTTGGATGCATGCAGATGGCCATTACTGAATAATTAATGGTTTTTTTAAACACCTTGCTTTGCCTGTTTCTTCATGGTAAAGTAAATTTAATGACTGAAGTGGGAAGGAAGCTTTTAGTTGTCACCAGGGCTGGCATTGCTAAAGGCACAGCTTTTCCTGTAATGACTGCAGCAACCCTGCAGATTCTGGGAATGTCAGAAAGAAGATATTAGTGAAGTAAACCATGAGATTCGTGTTTTTTGAGACGCTTAAAATGTCTCCCACATGGAAACAATTACTTGGGATCTCTTTATAGGCATTTGGTACTAAAAGCTGGTCAAACAGCCAGAATATTCATTTATGTTCCCTTTTAAAATCAGCTGCAGATACTATGAAATGAATGCTAACAAAGACAGACACTATCACTGACCTAAAAACTCAAAATAAAATTATCAGAGTGTGCATGGTGGGGTCTTCTAAGGAAGCAATTTTGCTGAGAATCTTGAAATGTGCCAAAACTCTGCAGTTTGTGTCCCCAGCCTGTCTGTGTGCAGGCTCCTGCCCCAGCAGCATGACAGGACATTAATATGCAGTGCCAGGCTCATTCATAAAAAATATTCATAAAAACTCTGGGAAATGTCCAGTGGGGAGCAGGGAGCTCCTGGGGAGATCATTGCTGCAGAGCCTGCTGTGTGCTCCCAACCTCTGCAGGCATCACTCACAGCTCTCCTCTGCTTTAAATAACAGAAGCACCACTGAAGAATAAAAACAGATTTTCTGACCCTTGGAGCTTAGGAAAATACAATTAAAACCCCTTTGAAAATTCTGGGCTGTGCCTATATGTGTTTTCATCACAGAGTCACCACCATTCTGTCTCTAAATGAGTGTCAGGAGGGCAGATCCTCCCTGGCAGCTGCTGTCACATCCAACTTCCAGTGCCTGACAGGTCACAGGTTAAAGTCCCAATATCATGGCAGCATTTTATATATCAGTGCACCAGATGGTTTATTTTTCTTCCAAAGGTTATTGTTCTTTCACTATAAAAATAATTTTAAAAATGAAGTTAAAAAAATCAGAACTGTGATTCAACCACCTACTCAGAACAGCCCTAAATTATAAGATGGGTCAAGGGGTAAATGTAAGAGTGAAAAAACTTTTAGCACACATCAGGAGGAAGAAAATTCAGTGTAAAAAGCAGAGATTAAGAATAGCAAAAAGCACTTTACTATGCTTAAGAGCAAACCCCCCACGTCAATCCAACCTGTGAAAGGGTCACGAACTCAGAGATTTCAGAAATATGCAAGGGTGTTTCTATAAAAAGAAAACAACCACATTTCTGTACTGCAAGTGCCATAAATTATTAATATTCAACTCAACTCTCAAGCAAGTAACTCAACCATTGAAAACAAACCACTGATGTTTAAGAACTACAGCACAAATGAGCATTGAATGTGAGCAGCCGTGGAGGAGATGGCGAGGTTATGGCAGAGGATATCAATCCAAAATTCCAGCTCCTCTGTGAAAAAGTGCTGCAGAGTCTCTACAGTTCCCTCAGAAAAACCTGGGTGTCCACACTGATGCACCTGGGTTGAAGATCTGACTTCACTAATTGGAATTAAGTGTGTTTATACACAGGACTGAATTATTCCCACCATTAATTCCATTCAGAACCTGCCAAATTGGAGATTGTGGATAATCTGAGTGAGCCACTGGGCAGCTCCTTCCTAGAATTCACTGGGAATTAAAAACCAGCCCAATTTCCAACATGTTCTCAGGAAAACACTCAGTGTGTGTGCACTGTGGGGCTTTGTGGAAACAAAAGGCACCACAAACCCCCCCAAAGAAGCAGGCAGAAAAGAGAAATTGGGATGTGCCAGATAAACCACAGATCAGTAATAGATTAGATGAGATCCAAACAGATAAAGCACATCCCCCAGAGGAGCACAGCCTGCAGCTGTGCCCTGCCAGCTGTGCCCTGGTGGGGCTGGCACCGTTGGGATGCCCAAGGATCTGCACCAGCACCAGCGGCAGGTCCCCTTCAGCAGCACAAATGTTCTGCTGCAGTCAAGGCTGGCTGGGAAGGAGTCAGCAGGAACTAATTAACAACCCAAACAGGATGCAGAGCAGGGATATTGAGGAATTCAGCTGGAGGAGTTCAACACCTACAGAGCAATTCCTCTGAAACAGACCCAGACAAAGGCTCAAACCAAACAGTCAATCACTGGTTATTTTTCCTGCTGTTCCTAAAACTCCTGGACATTTAATTCACCTCCTTCCCCTAAAGGCAGTGGTGTACTTTGGAGCTCTGAGAACTGCAAATTCTTACAAAGGTTTTGTCAGTAAGTATTTTAGAAGCAATGCCGTTCTAGGAGAATATTTTTGCATTTTGTAATATGCCCATGAACTGGCAATTGCTAATTTCCTTTTCAGTTAAACACACACAAAAGGCACCTGAAATGTCACTTTGGCTTGGTCCATATGGTATTTTTTATGTAAAAAACAAAAAAGCAGCTTGCTTTCAGGACAATTTTCATTTTTATTTAAAGCAAGCTTGGAAGTGCTGACAAGCCTCACCCACAACAACAGCACTGTAATTGTTTTATACACAACAAAGTTATAGTAAACATTCTTCTTGTTGTCCAGAAACCTACTTAATTGGGGGATGGAAATGTTTTATTTATAAACACAATAAAAATGCCACTTGCCAAGTACACTCACACCTAAAAGAGCCTGTGGAGAAAACCTGTAAAATATCTGTTACAATTTTACCATGTTCACCTCTCAGACAAGACCTTTTCAAATAAAACTGTGAACTAAAAGAATCCTTGTTTGTATAATCACTTTACAGTGCCTTGATTCCACAATGATAAACACTTTTGTCCATAAAAGGATTAAAACCCAACTGAATCACCAGGAAATAAGCACATGTTATTTGTCAAATTATGTGCATTATTGCAGAAAGTTTAAGCCACATTTAAGAGCCTTGCTGCAAAGCGGCCCAGAATAAAGCAAATATTAAATTTTGTCACTCGGATGATTTCTAAATTAATTCCCTCTCATGGTACAATTACTTTTAGAAGCTGCATCACCATCTCTGAAACGCCTCATTACTAAGTGAAACCACCTTCTGCTAATGACAGTACCTTGGACAAATTTCCCCCTCCCACGTTGACAGGAAGCTCTTTGAAAAGTTAAGCCACAATTAAGCATCACTTGGGATCTATTCTGATCCTTTCTAACTAAATTTTATCAAACTTCTCCTTTTCAATGCATTTTACAGGCTTTGACAGGAGAATATGGAGGTATTTGGATTTAGAGAGAACAAAGCCATGAAGGAATAATGTCAGCAGGGTAGCTTGCTGGGTCTGGAAGCTGTGAAAATCCAGTGATGGTCTGATTTTCTCTATGCAAATGAGATGTTCTAAGAAACTTCCAGCTTTGTCCTGCTCTGCCTTTGCCCCTGAATTCAATTCCATTTTACAACACCAAACAGGCAGCAATAAAAGCACTGTGCCCTGTTCTGGTTTCATGGAGTGTGTTCTGGAATTCCAGGCTTGGGATGGGTCTGTGGGGGTGTGGGTGTGCACAGCCACAGGTTATTCACAAATCCCAGAGAAACACTTCCAAGGAAAGGAACTGCCACCCTCTCCTTCCTTCCTTTCTCTGCCTCCTCCCCATCTTGGTAACCTTAAACTTACAGAATGTGAGAACTATCTCTTCTTATTTTAAAACTCACTGGGAGTAGTATTTGGGATTGAATCCCAGTTGCCTTTGTTTATTCAATACTCTCAAATACAGGAAACAACTCCTCAGCTGATGGAGGTTTAGTGTATCTCTCATGCTCTGAAGATGATGGGTAACTTCCTGAGCAGCAACTCATCCTGCTGGGCTGCTTCTGACAAGGAAAACTGACAATACAGTGATTTCCTAACTACTATTTCCAAGTTTTTAAAGCTGTTACTACAGGTTTCCTTTTTTTCTACTTATTTTTACGAACACAACTTCATAGAGTTTCCCGATCCAAAGCCATACTGTGTGAAATCCTTGCACTTCTGGAAGAAAATTCTCCATCAGCAGCTTTAATGCACAAAGACCTGAGCAAGGTACACAAACTCGCAGTGTCTATTCACACACTTGTAAAACCTGAAACACTCCAAAATGAGCTGTTTACCTGTAACTTCCAGTTTGTCACCAGTGACTTCAGCCTTCAGATAAATCCTTCCTCTCTTCTCTGTGTGGTCCATGCCACAGAGACTTGGGACGTTTATCACACATTGCTTGTGAACGTTCATGTCACAGGCTGTGGACATAAAAATGGTTCAGACACCCATGAGAAGCTAAAAATTTAGTGAAAATCTATTAAAAGTGAAAATTAAGACTAAATGCTTAATTATTGGCAAGACTTTCAGATTACAGCTGCCTGGTTTTCAACCAAATGCCACGGCTGGTTCCCATCTTGCAATACTTTCTGTAGAGGGTTAATACAACAGAAAATAAAATAATCTACTTCAGAAAGCTAAACATATCACTAATGAAGTGCAAGGGGGGAGAAAAGTGAAAATGGAATAAAGACTTGCTGGGAATATGACTAAAAACCAGAGCATTCACGTCAGCAATGAAGGAAGGCAGGTTTAATTGATTATTAGGTTTTGATAGGGGGAGTCTTCCAAGACAAATTAAACACAAGGAAAACACCAGACCCTGACTAGAAATTGAACTGAAACTCCAGTCTTTGAGAGTCTATTCACCCAGACAAGCTTTCTCAAAATTGCCATGACAAAGGCTCTTCAGCCACATCAAACTGAGTACACCATGTTCTCAGCAGAAGAGGTGATTTTAATTACTAAGTTATTATAGTACTGAAATATCCACTTGAAATATACCAGGACTATAAATAGCTGACATTTGAAAATGTATTTTCCAGAGAAACGAAGTAAGAAGCTGTTATCCAGGGCTTCCACTCCCTTTCTAGAGCAGCCCTTTGGCAGCAGAAGGAAACTTCACTCACTGTCACATTTCATCCCCTGGTGCAGGAGCCCGTAGAGCAGGGAGCCACAATGGTCACAGAAGGTGGGGCTCCCATAGGTGTGGATCTTGAACTTGTGCTTGCTTCTGGGATCCTGCAGGGAAAACAAACACAGATTCTAAGTCCTGAAAGATAAATCGACACACCTTTAATTTATTACTTCAAATATCAAAAGCTTTCCAGCTTTGCAAATTATGCTGCAGGAAAACACATTTCAGTGTGTAGCTTGTTCACAGTGGTACCTGCATTGGCACAGGCACATTGCCTCAGTTCCCAATTCTCCTTTTTATGGTGCTGTAAGAAAAAATGTGTCAGCTCAGGCTTGTTCCTATGATTTATGGACACGAAAATTCATTTACTGACTGCTCACATACATAAAGTTTAATGGCAGTGTTCAGTCTGTGGCTGAAGACTCACAGACTAATTACAGAGTGTTATTGTCACTGTTCTGAAATATGACACAAAATACAGCAGGAGAACTGGGAAGAAACTGTTCATGGGCTAATCTGGAACACAGTCCAACGACTGTAAAATCAGGATTTTACAGATGGGATCACCTTAAAATGCTGCAACTTTATAATCTCTACTGTTGTGAATGAAAGGGAATGAATTCTAACTTGGCACATGGTAAATATTTTACAGATTGCTGTTCCCATCTGATTTTTGAGCAGAGAAACTTAAAAGAGTGAGGACATTTTAAGGCCGCCAACAGCTTGGAAATGTTTCCTAATTTAGGCCCAGTGAAAGGGAATACACCCAAATCACTTAAACACTTGACACATCCAAAGGCATCTGCTGTTTCTGTAGGAGTAAGGGTCCCCTCTGGAAAACCAGGAACATTTATTTCAGACGAAGAAACCACATCTTCCATATGTTCACCCATGCCAGGCTCATTGCAGAGCTCCAGATGTGCAATGCCAAAGCAAACGTGGTGATGGCCCTGTCCTGTGCACACCCTCCTCATCCTCAAACCCTTCATGGCCCCTCCCTGCTCCAGCTGCATTTTAGTCAGAACTATCCCTGCACAGCCTAGGTCAGAAACTGGAGGGAGCAGTAACTCTTCATTAAAAACCACAGTGGGGTTTGAAATCCATCCTTGCTAACGCTCATTTCAGAGAGACCTTGGAAATCTTGAAATGCCAGGTCTGAAACACCCTCAACGAAAACTCAGCTGCAAAACGAGACATTAAAATGTTTCCCTTCTGTCTACATTTTGTATTATACCTTTGTATTGGGTAAGAACTGTTAAATTGTCTTATAAATATACTGATTTTTAAAATTTACCTGCCTATCAAAGCTTTCCAAAAAATCAAAAGGAAAGCCCAGCATGTTGCTCAAAAGGGAAAACCTGCTGACTCTTTCCTCAAAATGAAAAGATCTCTCTAGTATAAGTGCTTTCTGAAGAAATTTGGGAGCTTTGATTAGTAATTCGCACAAAAATATGACTATGAGAAGGCAAAACTTTGCCTTCAAATTTTACTATTTTGCCATATTACCCTTTGTGAAGGTTTTTAGTGTTTTGGTAGCATTCTTCATGTGAATTAACTTGGTATTGATTCTGAGTTTTGCAGTGAATCCATAACCACTACTTTTCACTGTATGGAAGGAAATCATAGAGCACCCAGGATAACAAGTAAAGACTTTACATTACAAATTCAAATTGAAACTATATCAATAATTCTGCTCGTTGTACAGCCTGAGACACGAAATGCAAACTGCTACCAACTGTATTTATTTTGTAAACACTCAGTGGAGTGACAGCCAGGGCTCCAGAGAACATCTGTTTCATTATTTATTAAAGGCACAGCCACAGGCCTGGTGCTCAGGGTCATGGGAACGTGCCTGTGCAGAAGGGCTCTCTGGTGGCTCGGTGACTATGTGCCTTCCAAACAATTTAAACCACAGTTGGGAAGCTAATTCTTCCCTAAATTGTTTTGTTTAGATGACAGAAGGGGACTTGTTGCCTTATAAATATCTACACTTAAACATGACTCTGGTAAGACAAAAGGACAAAAGCCACAGCTCCTAAGAATGACACTAAATAAACAGAGTTTTAAAGTTGTGTTTGACATCTGGCACAAGTGCTATTTATGAGGATAAAGTAATGGTATAGAGGGGGAGGAAATTATTACAGTCAATGCCTACTAAATACATTGAACCTGCATATTATACTGAAATTATGGAACACTGCCAAATCATTTCATTCCAAACAATGGAATGTGCCTGTAATTAAATTAAGCAGGGGTGTGTGTGGCTTACAAATGTTGTCACATGTAAGGACAATGTTCTGCACTCACTGAGAACCAACACAAGTGAGGGCTCATGCCTGACTACAAAGCTCTGTGTGGCTACAAAATCCCAGGAAAAGCATTCTTAGGAAACAACAAAAACCAGCCACATGATTGATAAATAAATCAAGTTGGATTAAACTTTGGAGTTGGCCCTGCTGGACTCAATGTATATAATTTGAACCAGTGTTTGCTTTCTATACTGAATCTTAGTTTTCTATCCTTGTTTGCAAATTCCTCTGTGGGGCCTTTCAAATCAACAATCTTGATATGAATTAGATTTTGTAAGGAGAAGCAAAATGTTCTGACTATTATTAGCTATTATTATTCTATATGCACACACAAAGTCCTTCATAACAAGAAGAGGACAATGGAAAATAGTACTAAAACTACTCCTGAACTGGAAACTTTGTAGGAAATCTCTCTTTAAAGATCCCTTTAATAGAATGTCCTAAAAAACATTTAAAGTCTGCCACATAAGAGAGTACATTCTTCATCAGTGTTTTATCCTATTTTCTGCTTCAATCCCATGTTTTTGGGTTTGGTTTGTTTTTTGGTAACTTGAAGTCCAGAAGGTATTCTTATTTAAGAAGCAAGTCCAAGACCATCTAGAGAAAGCCAAGAGATCACTATCCACCCATCACAGATGACAAAATTTTTCATCTTATTCCCATATTTACAAGGATTTCTCATGCACTCAGAACTACCCTTGAATCTATACCTCATACTTTAATTATAAGCAATCATATTAATAATAATTACTACATTGCCAGCTGTAATTACTTCTATTAACAGCAATTATTTTATCAGTTGTTAATACAGGTTCATACTTCCCAGTGTTAAATATGCATTAATGAACTTATGTGCATCATAGAGGAAATCATCTTATCCTTAGCACTTTTTTGGCTAAAGGCAAACTATGCAGCTAAAGGAAAGCTCCTGTAAATTTTCTTCAAATATCCCTTTTTCATCAATGTAAACTTTCAATAATTCCCAAAGCAGAGCTGGCAGCCCCATTTTGTAGTAAACACAGGGAGCCAAGCCAGGATCTGACAGATGAACTGCCAAATAATGGCTGCTGTTTGCAAGAGAATTGAACTTTGCATTAAACTTGGCATAGATTAATTGTGAAACTCTGAAGGGAAAACCTACTTCTGTTTCCAAAATCCATCAAAGTTCTGAGGGGGGAAAGTGGAATTGGGAAAGCAATGGGCAAGTACTTGTTCAGCAGTGATAGATGATGTGCTCTATTAAAATTTCTGTTATTTTCCTGCTAAAAAGTGAATTCTCCAGTCCTCCATTTTTGTAAGTACAATTTAATGCAATACAGTGTAATTAAATAGGATAAAAATGTCTGGGCAATTGACATCACAGACATTTTGATATTTTTCTTTGAAAAACCTTTGAATTGGCAAAAATGTAGCTCTGCATTTGTATTCTTTCTAATAGACTGGGGTTTCAGAGCCTGCAATGACACACATGGGTGTAGCATCCCTGTAAAGATGAACCAGGCATCTACACCACACACAGAGCTCTGCAAAAATCAGAATATTATCCATCAGTCTCAAAGCTGAGATGTGGTTACAGAGAGGAGCAGCCACAGAGGGAGGGATCCACCAGGAGAGGGTTGCACACACTGGCACCAGGTGAATGACTGAAAAACCCCAAAGTGGAGCAGAAACAAAACAAATCATGAGTTTGCAGAAATGACTTGCTCAGAGGGGTTCAGCCAGGAATCCTGCCACACTCCAGCAGAGGGAAGCAGAAGAACACAGAGGCATCTCCCCAAACCCCACACATTTCTCCATCTCTCTACTGCCTCTGAGATACATCCTGCCCCCCTGCCACCATCCCTGCCCTCCTCCTTTGTTTAGCACAAATGAGTCCATTTCCTTTATTGAACAGCAATGGAAAGCACCCCCCTGTGAGGCATTATTCCATAATTTCTGAGCCTCTGAGGCAGGGGTGTGCAATAACTGGAAGTGCATGGTTAACCAGCAGCACATGTCACACTGAGCCTCAACACAGCACAAAACAGCTCAGGAGCATTACAGCTCAGAATTCTTCCTAAAAGCTCCCTTTTGAGCAGGATTTCATTCCCCCTGATAGCGACACTGAACCTGCTATAATTCTGCAGGCACTAAATCACCACATTGCCTTTCATGTGAAAGCATACAAACCCCACTTTGTGCGATGGTGCAGCACTGGAGGTTTCACATCAGATTATTTTTGACTTGGGAGCTTTTATCATGGGATGCAACTCAGCTGTGCCAACAGCTGTGTCAGGAGGGCCAAGGATCCACCCTGGCCTGGGCTCTGATCCCCGGTGTGGGCAGCAGGGGAGGGGGTTCTCTCCTNCTGTCAGTGCCAGAGCCTGGGCTGGTGATTGAGGCTGGTGATTCATGTGCTGGCATTATGACCATTTTCAGTCACAATGCCAATCCATGAATGTTAACAAGGTGCTAGGCAGGAGATAAGATTAACTTATTAAAAATTGCCTGTGGTTGGGGACAGGATTTTTTTCCCCTACCTGAACAGCTATTTTTGTGATCGTGATGAAGCAGAAATGCAAAAATGCAAGTGTAAAAACACTTTTTGAGAAACAAGAGAATTATATTTTTCATTACAAAAAAACCTTAAAGGAGTTCTGCAGATGAGTTGTGAGGTCCTCAGGTTGTATCAGGGCCTATTACAACAAAGAACAATTTTGTGTAAAGAAATGCAAATGTACCCAAATTTCCATATTGTATTTTCATAACAGAACCACAAGCTTATTCTTCATCCCCAGTCAAACTTTAATATATATATATGTAGTTACTAATTTAAAAGGTGTACAGGAAAAAAAAGCTTAACATTTTCAAACTACTTCACTTACACAAAAGAAAAAAGTAATTCCTGAATGTCAGTAGCACAAATTGTGGCATGTTTGTGTTTCTACTGAAAACAGGGGTGACAATATATTCCATATATGCAAAACAACTCACAAATTGTTGCAAGAGATAGGAGGTCACTGTTCCTCTTTACCAAGGGAAAAGCCCAGAAGGACTGGCAGGTGTTTTCCCCTCTTTAAAACACAGCCTTTAACCATTTCCTGCTGTGACAGCACCACTGAATCCTACATCTTTCTTTGTCCCCCCTCCAAAAATCTTCAGAAGCATGGATCTGCTGCAGCAGATTGATGAAACCACTGCAGTTTGTACTGCACATATTTCCCTTAAAACAGCTTTAACTTCCCTGAGTGAATACAAGTTAATAAAACATATTTGAGAATATATTTGAGTGTGGTTTGCTCTGTACAGAGCCAAATCCTACATTCAGCCCACGCTGTCCTCAGGCACATTTCCCTCTCAGTTCTGGAGGTCTCCAGCTTTTCTCAACACCTTCCAAGCAGTGACTACAATATCCAGGATCCTGCACAGACACCACACCTGCCTGAGACATTTTCCTCTGTTTGCTATTTATTTTTGCACTGAAAAAACAAAAATATTGATTGGTGATTTGATCTGCATTTTAATTTAAGAAAACAGCTTCAGCTTGGAAGCTGCAAGAGCCAAGGAGCCAGATGTGTCTACTGGAAATAACTTCCAGGGCTTAAAATATGGTTTCTGTCATCAGAGCTCAGGAGCAAGGAAGAGGAAAAAGTCCTTTGTTTAACTGGTCACCAGCTTTGTCCTTCCCTGGCTGAGTGAGACTGGGAGCAAAGAGAATCTGAGACTCTTGGGAATGATTAAGATCATACAATTTTTTAATATAAAATGTAAAAATGCTTAAAGTTTGTTTGATATTTTTCCTCTCAGACCTGCAGTGAAGAAAAGTTTTATTGCTTTCAGAAAAGTGAAATAAAAGATCAGACCTCAAAATCAGACTTATATTGCCTCAAAATCAAAAACATCCCAGAAGGGCTGAGGCTAGCTGAGATCTCTGAGACTCCTGAGCCCAAACTGGGCTCAAAGTGGGGCAAATCAGCAGGGTTTGGTCCATGGGGTTACTCCTCCCCAGCTGCAAGACACTTTAGAGCTCCAAATCCACCTGCCAAGCCCCCAAATAAATCCTCTCCAGGCTGACACACCAAGAGCTCCTTCCTGCAGTGGAGGAGGACAGGAATGGCATGAGTGTGCTTTCCTACGTGGTGAGGAATTACACCCAGGCTCTTTCCAGGAATCTTCCTCCAGGCAGAATGTGAAGTTCAGAGTGACTCAAAGGAAAAACTTGGAGAAAGAATTCTTTCATTCAATCCACACCTGCAGGATGGGAAACCTGAACATACTGGGAGGTGTTCAGAGCATAAAGAGAGTTGTATTCAACTCTACAGTAACAGTGTAAGGTACTGGTGGGGTAGGGAAATAAAGATTAAGCAAAACCAGCAAAAACCCAGGTGATTTAACCTTTGCAAACCCTGCTGTGCCTCTGCACCAGCACCTAAAAGCAGCTGCAGCACAGCAAGTTTAAAATCCAGCCATTGCTCCCTGGCCTCGAGGGTTGGGATAACATTCACAAATGAAGAATGATTCTCAAGGGCTGCAGAAGAAAAGTCTTCCATGATTATAAATGACACCCCAGCAAAAAGGACAACAAAAATCTCTTTTCCAGTTGTGCTAATAAGACCACTTTTATTCTTTACTGCTCTAAAGAGAATTAAGAAAGTACACAAACAGAAAAAAAATGTCTTTAAAGAAAATTGAAATTTTTCAATCAACTGTCTCTTCCCTGTAATTGTATAGAAGAGCACAACGTGAGTAGAGTTCAAAATGATCAAAGGCAGATTTTTCAGTGCCCTCCTGGAATTCACAGAAAATTATTATTTTTAATTAAAAGAAACAGGTGGTCATTGAATCAACTGATTTTGATTGCTGCCTTTTGTTCATGTTCTTCTTGCATAGAATAGAACTGATTGAGTTGGCAAAGGGAGAAAGAAGAACTGCATGACTCTACTCCCAGGGATTTGTAATTTCCTAATTACTAGAAAGACACATAAATCCGGAAGGGACTCGGTGTTTACTGGCTATTTTTTCTTCTTTTTTTTTTAATGAAGAAACTGCAGTATAATTACAGAAAGTGCACAAACAAAAGATCCTGTTAGAAAATTACTCATGACTTGGAGAAAGGGAGAGAGATTTTGTTTCAGATACAACTCACCATCGTGTTACTGTGTACAAATCATTTCACTAAAGATGAAATCCAGGGATCTGGATTCAAAAGGAATTCTAGAAAGCCAGAGACAGTCTGTGTATGCCTTGCCTAAACCCCCTCATTTACTGGCTTTTTAATTTTGTAATTTGTTAATTAATTTGTTGAACAGGTACACTTTCCAACACAGAGCACCCTTTACACTTTGAATACATGTTACAAAATACAGGTTAAACTGATCAAAAGCAAGAAGTAATTTTAATAAATTCCTGCTGTATAGAAGAGTATTGCTATTTCTCCATAGGTACAATATGGTGAATTGTCCAATATTCCAAATCACAGTGGAGTTTCTATGCTTTCCAATGGATCTGCAATGGGGTTTGGTGCAGTAATAAAGGACTTAATTGTGTGACACGAGGTTGCATGAGAATTATTCTACATTAATATACTTCTGTACAATAATTTCTCATCACGTCTTAAATATTTCAATATGTTTGAGTACAAGACCTTCCCATCATTTCTTAAATATTTCATTACTGGCCAACTTGCTCATGATAAAGATGATACAACTGTTTTTCCTCATTATCCTCAGCTGGAGCTTATATCATCCACCTGTCATTCCCTTAAACAGAAAATGAAAGGAGGTAAAGGAAAATCACAGAAATCACCTGGAATGCCCCATTTCCCTGCCCAAGTGGTGACCCTGAGGGCAGAGGCATCGGGTCAAACAATTCAACCCCTGCTGGAGCTGGAACGCTGCTCCTACAGGGAATTGTATGAACATTGATCCAACAATTCTGGGGGAAATGGGGCTGGCTCCAGCCACCCTTTAGGAAGCAATCCCAGCCCTAAATGAAGTTCACTGCTGGCAAATTAAAGCTTCAGAAAGTTTTTGTGACCCCAAACTTCCTGACCGCAGCCAACAGCAAAACCGAAAGAACTCCAGCTTTTATTTGTAAAGCCAAACCTGCCCTCAGCTACTCCTCTCTAAGGTGGTTTGAATGAAGGTTTTTACAACTATGAAGTGATAGATTCCAGCCCAGAATCCTGAAATGGTTTGCCGAAAACCCCCCCAGAGCACAGCGGGAGCAGCGCTGTGAGCGCGTGTAGGGACTGCAGCTCGCTGAGCTGCTGCCTCTGCCTCTGAGCTGATTCAGTATGCAAGGCCCTGAATAATAACTGGTTCACATTTCCCACTCCTCCTCCGTTTTCCCCTCTAAAATGCTGAAGAACCCACCAATTTATAAAGGCACACCTTACTTGTTCTCACTAAACCCTTACCCACCTATTTACATCGCTCCTTCTCTTCTTCCCACCTCCCACAGCAGCAGCTGCACGCTCCGGGAGATCTCCAAGGAAAAACATTTTTATGTCTGGATGCATTGCTACCAAACAGGAACATGCAGCATCCATACACACACCAACATGTGCTCCAAAAGCTGGAGCTAGCCCCACTAGCTGCTGTACAGATTTGTTTGTGGGAACTGAGTGCTGCAGGAGGGTGTTCCCTGTGCAGTGAGAAGGAAATCCAAGGAGAAGTTGGTCTGTCCCAGGGAATTACACAGAATCAGGGAACATCTCCTGAGACACTCCCCAGAGCTCTGCATCTCTCCTTTACCTCTATTTCAAGTTAAGAACTGGCACATGCATTGTTATTTTTTTGGACATGCTCCACTGGAATCCTGCATTGATGTTTCAGCAGGTATCACATCCCTGTCAATCACACACAAGCTAATAAATACATTTTAAAATTTTCCTGCCCTTTATAAAATGACCCATCCGTTTATTCTGGTACAATGGCAAAATAGCACTGAACTGAGCAAAAAAAAACCAAAACAGAAACAGCGATTTTTGAAAAGTCTGAGAAATTTCTGGTTCAGAATTAGTCAGAATTTCACAACTCAACAGCTCCCTCACACAAGAACCTGTGGGGTGGCCTGCTGCTTTCCATTTGACAAACTTTATTAGACAGACATGAATCTGAAACACCCGAGCAAATTGCCTTCGAAGTTACTCACTGAATAATTCATTTTCTTGCCTGATATTTTATACATTGGTTAAGCACCAAAATAAAGGCAGGAGGGAGGGTAAAATATGCATAATTTAAACCCCCATGTCTCTGTTCTGTTCTGCATCTCAGCTCTGTGTTTTCAGGGGTATGAACGTTTCCACCTATAAACCAGGCAGACATTTCACCACACAGGCAGAATTTTGTCCTCCAGAGACAAAAAATTCCATGAGAGATCTCTACCTACAAATCCCATCAATGATTGAAGGGTTAGATTCAAATGTTTATCTCCAAATGTACAGCTCAGTGTGAAAAACACTGCTCTCCATAAATCATAGCCATGATCACACCATGGGAGATGCTCAGGCACAGAGTCCTTGGATGGTCTTTTACATTGTATAACCACTCAAACACTATTTATTTCTGCATGGAACAGATGTTTTTCCATATGTCTAAATAACCCTTCTTCAGAAAAGTAACTCAAGCACATTAAATTTTGCAGACCAAGGAATACAGACATCAGACTCATTAGTATTTTTAGAACATTTGGGATTTTTTCTATAGGGAAGTCAGTATTTCTCTTTGTAAGAAGTCACTAATCCTACTCCTCTGTATAAAACATAAATAGGCAGCTAAGAGTGAATGTGCAAGATGCTCTGACATGCTTTAGCACTCAGATCCTGACCTTACAATGGCAGAGATCCCAGCCAAGCTGTCTGGCCCATAACATTTTTCCATGCCAATGTAGCAGTTGCTATTTATTAGCCAATTAAAAATGCAAAAAACAACATTGAAACTGGAAAAAAAGTTATTGATGCACAATAAAACCCTTGAAAGAATGACAGGCTTTTAGCACAGGCTCCTGATCCACCAACATCTGGCAGCTCTGTTTGTGCTTTAAACCCAAAATTCGATGCCACTCTCAGAGAGAAAAGTGTTTCACTGAGACCACAGCTGAGGGCACACTCAGATTAAAAATAAGAATTGACACAAATCTGTCCCTTGAGTCGAATTTGACCCTTTTGAGGTTTTCTAATCAGAAATCTGAACACAATAAGGACTGTTTAATCACATCAGAGGAGCGCTGGGAGCCCTGGATGAAGGATTTCCTCAGGGCTGCCATCGCCGCGTTGCTCCCAAGGTTGGATGAGCCTGAACACAGCATCAGGAAAAGTCCTCACAGCATTTAGCAATGAATTATAATGAAATCTATAAATATTTAATGTCTGGCAATTAACTCTGCCCTCTTCAAAGGGGAAGAAAAAGAAAAGGAAATACAGAAAGGCTTCACCAAACCATTTAGTAACATGGCAAGTTCCTCCCCCAGCTATTTCGAGTGTGCTCATCCCAAAACCAATCCATGGACACAAATTCCAGTAACAAGCATTTTTTCCTTCTCCTTCTTTAATGAGAGTGTTTTTCTCAAGGCTGTTGATGGTAAAGGAGCTTCCCAGATTACACTGAAGGCTCTGGGTTTGGAAGAAAGCCTGCACAGAAACGTTTTGCTGGCACAGTGCTCCCAACAAAGGGAAGGCGAGTTTGGATTCCTACTTTTTATTTCTCAGAAGTCACTTTGTGGATAAGAACATCCCTCAGAGGAGCCTCTGATGATAAAGATCTCGCTGCAGAAAACACTGCAGTGTTCACCCACACTAGGGCAACATGAACCTTTATAAATATTTCATTTTCCTTGTTATTTGGAACATAAACTAAAAAACCACGGCCAAACTCTCCAAGAATTCTCATCTGTGACACTGACTGTAACAGTTCTTGATTTTACAGGTCAAGTAAGACTCTTCAGCAGACATTCCTCTTTCCTCCTCCTCCTCCTCTGCCTGGGAGCTCCCAGTCAGTGTAAATTTATGGTGTCTTCAATGCTGCTGTGCCTGTCATCCATCATTGCTACAGTTCATCCTCTTGACTGCTACCAGGTCTGTTTTATACTGAAAACATATATGCATGAGCAACAGACCCAAAAAAAACCCCAAAAAAGAGTGAAAAGTACATTATAAGCTTTAATTTAATAAATAAATAGGGTTATTTGTTCTCTTTACAAAGGGGAAAAGTTGTGCCATTTTGGCTCCATCCTCATTTCACAAAATTCAGTCACCAAACACGTACAGGGAGACCCTGCAATGACAACTGCAATTACAACTGTAATTAATTGCCAACACGAGGTTGGACACTTGTCTGCTGGTTGCATCATTTATCACTTAGATTCAGCCTTTAGCTGGGAGCTCTGCAGGCTGATATTGCCACAGAGGAAATAAAAAATTGGAAAGACCTTATGTTCTATTCAGAAAAGTATTCCAGAGCAATGTTTATCAGGATTTCAGCAGGCATCCAGGAAAATTGCTTGCATGGATGGCAGCAGAGTAAGGGCATTATTCCTCATCTGCAAGTAATGTAATTTTTTTAAAGAAGAAGAAAAGAAACTGCTCTTCCTCTGTAATACCAATCTACAGATTAACAGAGGCTTTTTCTAGCACTGCCAGCTAAGCCTTTGTAAGGCTGCATCAAAAACAATTATTAAAATTAATCCCAGGTACAAATGGAATTGCATAATATTAATCCTGCTGAAAGAAAAATCTGCTATGATAAACATGCAAAAAACTGACACAAGGAGCAAAGAAAACACCTTTGAAACCCAGTTTTGCTAACACTGGTGAGGTGCTGGGCCTGTAGGAGCACAGGAACAGCACTGGTGACAGCCAGGGGTCCCTCCTTCCTTCTGTGGTGGCCACTTGGCAACAATCTGGACATCCACAGCCAACCAAGAAGCAGCTGGAGGTGGTTTTTTAGTTGGAGATTACACTAAATTTAAAACCCTGGGAGAAAAATGCTTCCATGAGTGACTGCACTATGTGTAGAAGACGGAAAAACCTAAATGCAAAGCAAATATGAATGAATTAGCAGCCAGAAATTACAATTTGGGGGGCCTTAAGAAAATTCACTTCGTCACAGAAAACGTCCTCACCATTACATGAGGCAAACGCAAGGAAACAGTAATGTGTGCCCTCCAGATGAACTTTCACATTTCAGAAACAACAAATGGTTTCAGATAATACTTTTACAATGTGCATAATCTAAATTATTAGATGGCAACATAATGCAATTAGCATGACAAAGCTTAATACTAATATAAATCCTTCTGTTACAGCTTATATTCAGAATTTAATACTCAGGAAAAAATCTGTTCATTGCTCCTCACTGGGCCTTTGGTTTATATAAAAATAAGTTAATTGATGGGTTTTAAGTTTGCATGAAAAGCTTCATCTGTTGAAATAAACCAAAGATGTGCTGCATCAGGCAGATACAATATTTAACTGCATTTTATTCCCTGTGCTGCACAGGGATCAGAGGTTTTGCACACCAGAGCTACAACCATGGTGTAAAACTGTAGTTCCTCTGATCCAGGACTGACATGTCTCTGATCAGAGGGGACAGGGAAATCCATAAACTTCAGCAAGTGGAGAGGACAAAAGACACAAAGGTGTAGGACTAAACCTCATGTGACTGCTACATTTCCAGTCAGATTCAGGGCATCTCCATCAAACTCATGGAGTGCTTGTGTAAACAAAAAACAATACCTGGTACAAAGATTTGATTCTTTTATTTTTTTTTTTTTAAATTCAGATAAAATCAACATCTCAACCTCTTTCCCACATTTTGGACATTCCTGTTCACTCAAGATCATACCTAAGTGTTAATGCTGCTTAGGTTTTTGTTAGAGCTCTCTCCACTGCCCTTTTCTGAGATTTATGGGCAGCTTTAATGCCTTGAAACAGCGGTAGGGACAATGACAAAGCACTTCTCTGCTCCAGCACACTCAGCCTTCGCAGGTGCCTTTGGAATCTGACATATTTTTGAAGCCAAAAGTGGTCGCTGACTTTGCACCTCCCACCCTTGGGATTAATTCCAGACAAATAATGTGGGACATGAGCTATGGAAGGGCAAACCTCAGCTCAGCCACGAGGCACAAATCATCCATTCCACAAACAGGGATTCTGCCCCACAAATGAGGATTATTCTGGCTGCACTGCAGGGCAGGGGCTGCTGAGAACGAGCTGCTCAAGCGTTTTCTGCAAATGAGTTGATGAGGAAGGAAAGGCCATGCTCTGGAGATCCTCTGACTGCAATAAGTTAGCTGAGAATTTCTAACAGCCCTTCATCCCAAGGAAATAAATTTATCTGGTACTAGAAACACTACCAACATCCCCCAC
>VYZP01013915.1:0-26986 GCA_013400635.1 Hypocryptadius cinnamomeus
GCTGTGAGGAGGCATTTGCAGAACATTCATTTGAAGAATTGTCTGGAAAAGATCAGTGTTAATTTGCTGAGGCTTTGTAAAGTAGATTTTAAGTATGCCTATTTCTTTTAAACACAAGGAAAACCATCTGGAACAGACACACATGCAAAGCAGAGCAAAACATCTTCAGCAACACAGCTTAAACACACAACAAATGTATCCTCCATGCTCCTGACCCTAAGCTCCCACCGTTTCCTCCTTGTAGTGCAAGGGCTAAGGAGAAGCTGGTACTGCATTCTCCAGGCTGTGCTTCCTGAGCTGGGATGGGCTGAGGTGGGATATGAGTTTCAGAGCCCAAATCCAAGCACTGTGCACAGCTTTATGCTGGCATTGATCAGAGCGTGCATAGATGCTGCCTGGTTAAAAGGCTAAATTTGAGTTTTTGCACAGGGACAAGGTGTGACAGAGCTTTCTGCTCAGATTCCCATCACTTTTCTTGCAGCAGGTGCCAGGGAGGTGTCGAAGAGTTAAAGTGGCAGCTAGAGCCTGGGTGATGTAAATATTCCTTCCTCCTGTTTTGGGCTGCTTGTTTCTTTCTTCTAGCCTCATCACACTGGTGTCGTGTTAGGGGTTTGCCACAGCCTGCTGTGTATGGGAATTGCTTCTCAATTCCAAACTATCACTAGAACCCCCAGACACTGCTCACATTCTGGAGGTGATGCAAGAGAAATTGCAGCTGTGCAGTCTTGGGCTGTGTGCAGGGGAAGCCTGTGGTGTGCATGGGTGCAGCCAGTGTGGTGTGCAGGTTGTCTGGAGGTGTTATTCTTGCTTCTTCCCTTCTGCACAGCACCAAGTTCTGCTTTGCTGGGGACCAGGAGCTGGTCTGGAAGCTTGGCACACATGGCAGATAGAGAGGAGATCTGGGTGTTCAGGGTGGTGATGCAGTGGGGGAAGAGGATGGGGAGCTGGGTTTTTATGTCCCTGTAGACGTGATATTTTTGATCAGATATGGATTGTAACTTCTGTTTGTTATCATCCTCTCCCTCTGATACCAGTGGATTCATTCCTTTGTAGTGGGACAGGAGCAGCTAGCCAGAAGAGTGGGACTTTCAGCTGGTAGTGAATACATTAAAGGGTTCAGTGTGACAGATTAATGTAAGAATTTACCTTTGTCTCTCCATCCCTGCTCTCTGGCAGGTGACTTAACAGTGTTGTGTACCAGGAATGTCAATGAGTAGTGTAAGAACTGCTGCTGTCTGCTCTCATTCCACACCTGAGAAGGTTTAATTTTGCTTTCTAACCTAAAGCAAATGGAACATTATTTAAGAACAGTTTGGGAAACCGCTTTTCTTCAGTGAACCAGGATTTTTAAAATGGAAGGCATGGTGTTGGTCTGATTTCAACACTACTTTGAAGTCACATCTTTGCCTCTCTGCTTGTGTTTGGGTGTTGGTCTCTTCCTTCAAGTACCAGTGACAGGACAAGAGGAAATGTCCTCAGATTGTGCCAGAGGAGGTTTAGATTGGATATTTGGAAAGATTTATTCACCAAAAGGGTTGTGAAGCATTGGAACAGGCTGTCCTGGGAAATGGAGTCACCAGCTCTGGAGGGATTTACAAGACTTGTAGGTGTGGCACTTGGGTTGAGTGATGGGCTTGGCAGTGCTGGGATAACTTGATGATCTTAAAGGTGTTTTTCTGTGCTTCTGTGATTATGTCCATCCAATTGGAGGACATCAGCTGGCTTTAGACTCAAAGAGCAATCTAGCCATGACAGCTTTATATCCCAGCAGTTACCATCATGGCCATTTCTTCACAACTATTCCCCCGGCCTAGCCCTCCCAAATCAAATACAACTGGTTTTGCAGAACACAGACTTGAATCTTGCACAGCAACTTTGTTTTCTAGAATGCTGAACGAGACAGCTACTTGAAAGCAGACATCTGGCTGCAGACAGCTCTTTAAGGCAGCAGGCTGGCATGCAGCAGCTGAAGGTAGCTAATTGCAGATCAGATATGGGAAACAGGTAACAAGAGTAACTAACCAGCTGAACAGCAGCTGTAGTGCATCCTCCAGTGTTGAGATTTCTAAATCTAAAGCAGATTATCTTTCTAGTAGGATGCACTCGTGCCACTTTAAGTCTTTGAAAGGTTTCAGTAATACTATGGCTTGAGATATGTGATCCTCCTGACTGGCTCCAGACAATGCTTATTTTTAGTCTTTGATTATGAACGTCCTGTACATGCTCTGCTAACAAGAACTGTCCCTAATCACAGATGGTATCTCTGTATTCTGTGCTCAGCTTTGAAATGTGTGTGGTTCTCACAAACACAAAAAAACACTTGTGCAGAAATTCTGCAAAACTGATGCTGCTTATTAAGGCACAATAAATAGATAGAAGAAAACTGTCCTGGTGTAACAAATCTTGTTCCTCAAACCCAAGGCACAGTCTGCAAATCCCGCTAGCTCAGTGTGTGAAATTCAGAGCTCAAGAGTAACACCAGGTTTTGTTGCTGATTGTAGCTGTGCTGGCCATCTTGGAGAGACTGGAGGAAACATATTGCACAGAGGTGCTGAAGCAGGTGCAGCCCCCTCAAGATTTAACTATAGTTTGATATATCACCTTGTGAGTAAATCCCTTAAGAGCAAGAAACCAACTGCACTGTTTAAAGCCTTGTATTATAAAACTGAAGGAGTGAGAGAACTGTACCTGCAGAGGTTAATCTTCAGCTCAGGAATTTAAATGAACTCATTAAAATCAACTTACAAATTAGCTCATTAAAATGCAATGCTGCAGATCCACAAGTTGGTTGATCTGGCATGCCACTTGTATGAAAAAGTGACTTAAGAAGCAGAGAACAAATTTATAGTATTAAAACTCCATCTTTCTTTGCAGTCCCCCATCTGGAACTCCTTCTTCCTTGAACTCTGTATCAACAGCACTTTCTATTTAGTGAATTAAGCTTGTTTGATCCTGTGCTACAAGTGCTGTGTAATATCAGGAGCCCCCTGTAATGAAATATGTGTCTGCACACACTTGTGCCCCTCTCACATGCATAGGAACTCTGTAATTGAGCCCTGGCACCATGGGTCACAGCAATGATCATTTTATTACCTTCATAATGAGATTCTACAAGCTGCTGGCTGTAGTGGGTTTTATTTCTTAGTGGTTAAATTCTAGATAATTACACTACTACTGCCATTAAAGTAATGGTTTTGTTTGGGGGGAGGCAGGAAAAAAGACTCACACAAGCTCTGATATAATTATGTAGATCTGTTCAGAATATCTTTATATAACTATAGAGGCCAGAGAGTAAAACTGGCCTTACTCTTACAGCTTTCCATTTGGTTTTTACATATCCCAGAGGCACATAGTAGGCAGTACAGAAAATAAAAATACAAAGATTTTTACATTCAAGCTATATATTCTGCAATAAGATACATATATTTATGTGTGTGTGTGTACACATATACAGAGAGAGAGAAAAACTTCAAGTACAAAACCAGTTAAATGGTAAACTTTTAAGCCAATCTCACTGAATGTCCTATGCATATCAAAAATGCTTAGGAAAAGATAACTGAAAAATTCCTTACTTTCATATTCAGCATTCCAGAATCAGAAGAAATGACTCAAACTGTTGTGTCCCATATTTTAAGGACCAGATGCATACAGGGGGCATCATGTGAAATGCTGTTCTGCATTTATAAGGACTGGTTTTGGTTTTCAAATGGGATGGTGGCTGGCTGGCCAGTCTGTTGGCACAAGCATTACCTGGAGACACTTGACCAGCTTTGTTTTTTAGGTGCTGTAGAGCTGCAGTAGCTGTGGGGATTTTGAGCTGGCTTGTCTGTCCCTTTGGGCTTGTGTCCATCTGAAAAGCACCATGCTGACTCACTGACTGCCCCTCTGCTCACAGGAACTGTCCCTTTGCCATGGGAAAGGGTTTGTAGGCATGGAAGTCCTGTAAACAAAGCGAGGGTGCAAACCTTCTGCTGGGCAGAAAGGTGAGTCTTTAATCTTGCAGTGACTCAAAATAAACCACTTTTCCCCTTGAAGACAAAGCCTGTGTAATGCTCTTTCTCTGCCTCCTAATCTTTTTTGGCCACCAGACAGTAGTCTTGCCTGACCTAAAGATGTGAAAAGAAACCTAGATGGGAAAAAAAGGAATTGAAATACACCATAAAGGGTGTAAACTGGTGCTTTTATGTTGTCTTTGCCTGATGATGAAATGGAAAAGATGACTAAAAAACCAGGCCTGCTGAATCCGGTCTTCCCTCAAGGATGAGTTAAACTGGAGTGGGTGGAATTATATTCAGGTGAAACTGTCTCAAGTTCATGTGGAAACTTAACCTATCACCTAACCAGAAATAAACAGTGTTGGGTCATCAGTCTGCTTGGAGAGTGATTTGGTCAGGTGCCAATCTGGGCTAAGTTCTAGGGGTGGATGGGGAAACCTAACAAACTCAGCTTGCTGAGGAGGACAGTGGTAAAGAATGGTACCTTCACCATGTTGTCCAAACCCCATGAAAACAGCAACAAAAAAATCACCTTATTATGAAATCTAGGCTTTCCCCTCAAGAAGCAGCATTTGGAGACTTTACTGTGTTAGGCAAGAACTAACAGTCAATATCATCACTGGCCACATGAGCAATATTTGCAGAATATGACTCACTGTAGTTACTGGAGGCTAAACAGGGAATTCCTATGAATCTCTGTGTAAAACTCTTCCAGGTTATGGGAGCAATGTTGGTTTGTAGAAGGGTTTATGTACCCCAAAGCTGATAATTCCCCCTCTCCTTTACATTAACTGGTCTGGTACACAAATACTTCCTTGTCCCACAAGCTGTACCTCATTTGGTGTTTCTCAAAGCAATACTGAACACTGAGTGTCTTTTCCTTAACTGTAGGAAAATGAGGCTATTCCAGGCATGTCAATGTACCTGACCTTACTGAGGTAGTCTTCTTGTGTCATCCCAATTGCTTGCTTTTAAATGAGTTTTGGTGAATGGCTGTCCATTCACTGTTTGGTGATTTGCATGTCCAAAACCTAAAGAATTATTCTGATAAAGAGTAAGAACTTCATAGAAAGCAACAGGTGAAACGTGAAATTAGGACAGAAATCTTCTTTGCCCTGTGCTGTGTCCACAGTGGGTGTGAAGTCAGAAGAGCATTTCATACCTGCTTTGTGATCTAGCAAGGGACTTTTTAGGGTGTAAGGCAATGAAGGACCATGGCCAAAATGTACAACATGTTTTCATGTTGTGGTCAAGACTTGATGATCCCTTTGCAGGACTGTTCAAAGATCTTATTATTGCTAGTGAAACCAGTGGGTTTAGAGCTGCTGTTTTGTTTGCTTAAATGGGAATGTTCAGGTGACAGCCATTTCTAAAAGCTTCACCCTATTATTTGATGTAAGGCCAGCTGGAAGGCCTTGGTTTTCTCCATGTAATTTTGTGAAGCAGCAGGCCTTTCCAATAATTATCCTCGCTCTATTTCAATCAAATACTGCTTGAAACTTTGGCTCAGTGTAACAGAGAACATGCAGCAGTAGCTGTCATCTCAGAGCCAGCAGTGCAGACCAGACATCTGGTATTGGGGATGTCTCTCTCTCAAATGCTTTTATACTCCTGGAAAAGGTGCTTTATTTCCTCAGCTTATAAACATGCATCAGGCACTGCTTCCAGGACCAGAAGTGCTGTCTGTATTTGAGAGAACAGGGATACTGGGCTTGCTGTCAGATTTGATGATTTTAGTAAAATCTGCTGTCACAGTCACATGAATATAGCTGTACTGACTTGTCCACAGAGTTCATTGAGGAGAACAAAACCAGAGGCAATTGATCTTTCTAAACCTCACTGCCTTGATTGATCCATACACTCAAGAGGCAGGGTATCTTTGCTGTCATAAAACCCAGAAAATCTGTGCAGCCTTGTATTAAAAAATAAAGGCATTGAAATTTATGAGAGCAGCTAGGAAAGCAACTGAGAAGTACTGTTTTGGGGAGCTGCCAGCCAGCACCTCAAGTGAGTCATCTGACCAACAGAGTCCATCAGTTTCCATGTATATTAGTGCTGCTAGCTTGGCTCTCACAGTCACTTTTAAGGCAATAACTGTCCTAGCAAATCAGCAATATAATTTAACTGCTATTGTCTAACCTAGTTTGATGGCCATCCATTTTCTAAAGTCACCAAATTTTATTATTTTATCAACAATACCATTATACCAAAACATACATATATTTAAGAAAAAGAAACACCTTTATAGAAATGTTGATAGTGCTTTGAAATCCTCAAAGCTGGGGCTCAGACATTACTGGAGGTCTCCCCACTCGAGAACTCCCCCGTTGCACTGGGCAGAACAAATTTGACGTATCTGCCCTTCTCCCAGCCCCTCCTGATTCTCAGAAGTCTGTGCTGGATGCAGGGCAAGCTGAATATGACTTTGGCTATGATCACAGTGCATGGCACGAGCAGTGTGAGGGTGTAGGTTGGGGGCAGGTAGAACTTGTACTGGTTCTCATCGAAGGCCCTCGACCAGCCGTACGTGAGAGTGTGCAGAGTGCTGATCACCAAGGCAACAAATCCAAGGGAGGACTACAAGGAAAAGAAACACACACCAGTTAGCAGAGTACCTTGTGCCTGGCTGTCTTCCTGTATTTTTGACATGATTTTCTAAGTGTACACGACACAGAGGAAGCAGTGGGTATTCCTGTGTTTCCTGGACACAATAAAGCATGGCTGGAAACCTTTCCTGGGGAGTGTGCCAGACTGTGCTTTTCTTGGTCTCATCAGAGGTTAGGTGTGACATTAGAAGCTCAGCAGAAATTTCCCAGAAGGTGCTGCCAGCTCAGCAGAGGGCTCCTGCATCCTGTGAAGCAGCAGCCCCCAGCCCCTGCTGGGCAGGTGGGCACAGGCAGCTCCCAAGGGCTCCTCCTGAGCTGCAGCTGCCAGCTCTGCTCTGCCAGCTCTGCTCTGCCAGCTCTGCTCTGCCAGTCCCTGGCTGGCTGAGGCTTCTGACCAGCAGGATGAAGCATCAGTGATGTGGCTCTGGACCACAGCTGGCACTGCTGGAAGTGGGTGAAGCCACAGCTCCACACAGAGCAAAGACATCTTCAGGTGACTGGTGTCATCTACAGGAAAATGAGATTGTGCAGGAAGAAGTGCTCTGTTCTGAGGTGAGCACCAGCCCTCAAGGGTTTCCTTCTCTGTCTTAGAGATCTGTGTTGGTTCAAAGGCTGTGTGAAGAGCCCATTATCCACTCAGAGAGGCAGCAAGAACGCAGCCCCTGTTCTAGAGGCAAGAACTTCTCCCATTTTCAGCTGAGATCATGCTCCCAAGCACGCACAGAGACAACATCTCCTCCTGAGTATTTCCAGCTCCCTCTGAGGGTTGCTCTCCAAGATAGGTTTTAAACTCTTTCCCTCACTGAGGGCTTCCTGCCAGCATCAGAGGTGGTGGCTCCTGAGCCTGCCAGCTCCCACTGCCTGCTGGCACTCAGCAGCACTGGGCACTCGCTGTGTTTTCCTCTGTGCAGGCCTTTGCTGCTGTATTTTCACAGAAAAGTGCAGGTGGAGCATCTTGCTCTGCTGCCCTACTTTGAATGCTTGGTCTAAGCTTGAAATGCCAACCAAATTTCAAGATGCCTAGACAGGGAAAAATTTGCTGCTTATGCCCCTAACTTAGGGAAGAAAGCCTTTCGAAGCCAAAATATCTGTCTTGGTGCAGAGATCAGCAAGAAACACCATCTTCCTGAAGATATGTCCAGGAAAGAGGCCATGGCAGGGAAATAAGGAACCAGGGCAAGATGGGAGGAAGGACTCATTGTCTTTTGCAAAAACAGTTTCATCCAAAGAACTACTCAATTCATAGATTCCCCTTCTATTTTTGATTGCTGAGAAACAATTTAAAAACTCAGACAACTTTTAAAAATATACCACATTGTTACCAATAAAACAGACCAAGACTCCTCTAAACTTCAGAGCTGATCTTTTAAGCAGCTGAGGGGACTGGGCAAGGGAGGCAAGGAGAGCTATAAAGCTGCTACCAGATCTAGGAACTTCACTTTTACAGAATCTATCAGGCAGTCATGTGGGTGTCACTGAGTCCTGCCAAGGCAGGGCAGAACTCTTCTCTGTATTACAGCTGAGCATTACTCAAGGTCATGCCAGGAAGTGGGAACAGAGCTGGGAACTGAGCCTTAGTCTTGTGTGCAAGCCCACACTCATCTTTTCTTTCATGTCCTTCTTACCAGAAGCTGTGTCCATGTCCTAAACCAAAGTGGTAACAAGCAGCAAACCCAACAGGGTCAAGACTAGCTGCATTTGGAGAATTAAGGAGGAGTTTGCTGAACTATGCCGTGGTCTCAGCTGAACCTAACAGCAGGACCTGACCCACAGATCATCCATCATTTATAGGTTCAGGTCCTCTCCAACAGGCAAAAAAACCCTCAGGCTGGCAAAAGGTTTGAAGTACCAGATTAGGACTCATCTGCAAAGCAGGGCAGGGAAAAGGGGACAGAGTGAACCCAAGAGCAGAAGCTTTCTGCCCTGGGCAGGGGGGTGCATTCAGTCAGCCCAAGCAGGGCTCTGTGCATGCCAGAGATGTCAGAGCTGGAGATAATTACCCTGTGCCTCTACAGTTTCTCTTTAAACAGCTGCTGGTACTGGGGGAGAGCAGGAGAGAAATTAATAGGACAAAAAGTGACAAAGCATCACAGGCACTCCGTGACTGACCCACCTTTGTGTGTGGATGGCAGGGATGAAACAAAAAGGTTAACTGGCAACAAACACATGGCAACAAACACATGGATAAGCTGCTGGTGGCTGGAGCCAGGGCTGGCAGCTCCTCTGGCAGCAGCAATGGGCTGATCCACTTTGAGCACAAACGAGGAGCTGCCTGGGGGAGCAGAGGGGGTCCCAGTGCTGGTGCTGGCTGATGGAGCCATGGCTGCACCCGACAGACAGCTGGATACAGGCATGTCTGTAAGTGCACAAAACCCAAAAGTTTGCTGATTGCAGCTTGGCTCAGTGTTTACAGCTCATTATGCACTCAGTGCAGCATAATGCAGAGCCTGCTGAGCAACCCAGGGGGACGATTTGCCAAAGTGCTCAGCCCTGATACCACTCTTGTGCTCTCTTTGATCCTCTCTATGCAGTTCCTGGCTATGAAATCTTTCTGGGTTTTGTTTTCAACAGTGGCAGAGGCTTCTTTTTGTACTGTCAACATGGGGAATGTGGGGCCAGCAGCCCTGTAGGGTGATAAAGCTCTCTGAAAGATGCTGTATGAAGACAGCATCTTCCTGATGCAGGCTTTGCATGTATTTTCTATTCTGCATTTACTCTTCTACCTCCCCCACTTCCTTGGTGCCTGCAGGCTCCCTGTAACACCTCAGCAAAGGTGATCCAGTCACCTGTGGCTCATTTAGAAATGCTTGGGCTGCACTGAAAGTAGAGCCCCTTCCTGACCCAGATAAGCTTCTGACTTGTGCAGCCATCAGTACTATGAAATTATTAGCTCAATGGAAGCAGCTCTGGCCCCTCGCCCTGCCCCGACAGGAGGGTTAGAAAAGGTCTGATTACAGGTTCTTTACATCTCATGCTACATGAACTATGAAAGAAACCAGGTCAATTCAACCTTCAAATTCCAGGAGGGCTTCTCAGGATAGGCAGGTAAAGGCAATCATACACATTTTCACTTCTCAGGCAATTAGAGTTGATTTGCAAATCACTGGGGAACATTAAAAATGTCTCCTATAAGTTGAATTACATACAAATCATTCCTGTTAGCCAGTGTTTCAATCCTGTACATTTTCTGTTAAATTGGACACACAGGGGAACTGTGTATCCAATTTAACCATATTTAATTGAAATTTGAGTATGTGCAGGAGCTACTGTGAAAATTAACCTTTCTTCCTATAACTCTGGCAACAATACAAATGGGATTTTCGACCTGTCATGCAACAGATGTGTATTTTAATACTGTGGCAGTATATGGCACTAATACAGGTGTACACACTGGCTGCTGGAAAAATGGGAAGCTTTGGGTAAGGAGGGGACTAAAGTGGCTCCTGAATTTGCCTCACATGTGGCTTTTGGTACAGCATCTCTCAAACACCGTCCAGTTCAACTGAGATGGGAACAAATTGCTGCATTTTCTGGAAGGCATCTGGCTGGGGCATCTGCACTCTGCATTTCACCTCTTTTATGCTGCAGAAGTGCAAGAAATCCCAAATATTTGAGAAAGCAGCCTCATGCTTCACCCTCTGTATTTACACTGTGCCACTGTGCATTCATTCAGGGAGGCTCACTCTGAGCTATGTGAATGCAACCTCTGGAGCCTGGAAGCAGTAGCTGTAGCTGCTCTTTTAATTTCCTCAAGAAAGGCACCACCAACTTATTGAGGAGTAAATAACTTAAAAGATCCCTCATTTACAAAAAATGTAATATGGAAGCTAACATGCTAGGAGATCTGTAACCTGCTCTTTTTACATGGTATTTCCACAAAGAAGCACAATACCAGCCGTGTCTCTCCTGCCTGTGATCAGCTGGGAGCTCGTGTCACACTGTCACGCTTTATTCCATGCAGACAGAAATAGGTGTGAGTATCTTTCCATGAACTAAGCCAGCCAGTTCCCATGTGGGGCAGCCAAGGGCTATTTTGGAACTGAGCATCACGAATTTATCTGGTCCCAGTGCTGACATACCCTTGGAAAGGCTCGGGAAGGGGTCCCAAAGGGCAGATGGGACAGTCGTGTTACACGCACGACCTGCCACGACAATGTTTGTGTTACATGACACAACGCCAGCACCCTGCAGGACAGCTGCCAGGCTGCCTGGGGAGCCAAAGGGAAATGCAGGGGGTTTCAAAGCCTCCTTCCAGGCTGCAAGGAGATACTTCCCTTCGTTTGGGATTCCTGGTATGAGATGTGCAAGTCAGGACTGATTTATCCGGTGTCCCAGCAGCTGCAGCCCTCCCCTGAGACATGGCGGTGAGAATTAATATGCTCCCGTTGTCCAGTCTGAAACAGAGGTTTAAAGCCAGTCTCCCTTCTCCTCGAGGGATGATCTCTTGGGGTCAAGTTCTCCTGGTGCAGCTCTTCTACTCAGTGTAAATAATTACTGGCTAGCCCACAGCAAGAGGAGAAAGACAAACTGGATTGCTCTTTTGGTGATCGGGGCACTCGTGGGAGAAGCAGGGGAGCAGACTTCAAACTCCTGCTCTAATGAATATTGAATTATTTATATACCACTGAAGAGCTTCAGCAGAGCTTAACAGAGGCTGGATGATAGATATTCACCTCTGCATCCCTGAGCCCTGCCCTCCCCTTTGGAAGGGTTAGGTGTGTGCCAGCGTGGTGCAAAGGGAGGCTCCACAGGGGAGCTGCAGGGGAACGGGGTCCTGGGGGGGCTCACACACCTTGGGTGCCACAGGGGCTACAAAGCCTGGTGCATGCTAAGCAGCCCTGCTGTAGGAGGCACAAGTGAAAAGGAAGGGCTGTGGGGTATGACTGTGGCACAGTGAGTGGAATCTGCCCTCAAAATCAACTTTAATGTGCAGGGGACACTTGAAAGGTTCATTCTCTGCTATCTCCGTTAATGAGCCCTAAGCCTGGTTCCAATTGCATCCCTGAAAAAGCTGCAGCCACTGAATACTGTGTCTGTGAAAATCCCAGGGGGCAGACTCAGGTCACCAAGGGAATTTGGCCCTTGGGAGCTTGGCCATCACTGCAAGTGGGAGGAAGGCTCCTAAACCACCGGGGAAAAACTAAAGTTTTCTGCACTTTTTAGAATCAGATATGGCCTTTTCATTGAAATCATACCCAGTTCTCTGTGCTGTGTGGGCTCTGGCAGGTTACAGACCACTCTAAGCCTTTTTGAACTTGTCTACTGAACACTTGGGTGCATGCAAGCTCTGCCAAACCTGCCTTTCCCCTGCACTGTCCTCCCAGGCTCTCTCCCTTTCAGGAGCTCACTCTCCCTGAACAGCAAGGGCAGATCTGTGTCCTGTAGCCAGCTGTGTCCACAGCGAGTTCCCTGCCTGCCCTCCACAGCCTGCTGCTGTATTTTCCCTTGTATTTTCCCTTCTCCTGAGCAAAGCACCTTCCCTAGACAGGACAAGCCCTGTGTGAGAGCAGCACAGCCCCAGGACACACCACTCTGCCCCTCTGCCTCTGGATCTCACCTCCTGGACGAGGGGTCTGTGGCTCTGGGGTGCACGGGGAGGTTTTGCTGCTGACACCAATGCACAGCTGCCCTGCCACAGCAGGATGTGCAGGGAAAGCAGGTCAGGCCCTGCCCTGTCTGTGTGAGGGCCTGACTCTGATTCTGCAGAATCACTCTCTGGCATCAGCAAATATCAACTTTACCTGAATGAAACTGAATTCCCTCCAGTTGAGAGAGTTTGCGATGGATGGAAGTGAAGTGATGGCAAGTAACGACAGCAAGCCCAGGGCAATTATTCCAACAGAGATATAAATCTCCATCCTCCAGACTTCCTCCTCTACCCAGACTGTCATCTTCTTCTCCATAGCCTGGCATGACAATGAAGGTTTGTTAAAATGGGGCGCTTAGGGTCAGAAGAACTGAGTTTTATCTGGTTTGGTTTTGGAAGCAGGTTTCCTGGATGGGCACTGGGTCTTATTCACACCTCCAGCACTGTTTGCCTCTCTGGGAGATGGGGAAATGCTCTCTTATCCCAAAGCCATTTGGCCAAAGCTAGACCTGATATGAAGCCTGCTGGGAAGAACTGCTCTCAGCTCCCATGCCTGTAACCACAGCAGCAAGCCCCAAAGTCACATTTGGAAAGATAATTACAATGCGAACTCAGTTTCAAGCCATGAAAACAAATACAGATGCTTGAATATGCAGTAGTCTCCTAATAACCTTTGTTTTAAGTGCATTTAGGGGGGAAATTGTTCATGCTAATGGAAGGGAAGATGGGTTTTATACTGCATGGCAAAGAGGAACATTTAGAACTGTCCTCTTTAGCCCATTAAATGAGTTTAATTTACTAAACAAAGATGTTGCTAGAAAACAGGAGGTAGAGGGGAAATGAACACAGGATGCTTGTCTGAGATTAATGTGCAACTGTGGCACTTGAGAAGAACCTGCTCAAGGCTGGAGCTGAGAGGCTGGGAATGGTGTTTGATGGATGCTTTGAACAGGCACTGCTGCCCAAAACAGCCATCCTGCTCCCCTCTGCTCCCACAGCCCCTTCCCTCCTTTTTAGGACAAATATTTGGAATCACTCAGCCAAATACCCCAGCACAGAAAGCAGAGGGGTTGTGGGGTAATCCCTTGATCACATTTTCCCCTCAGCTGCACGAAGCCTGTGCCATCCCAGGAGGGAGCAGTGTGGAGTAGTGAGAAGCCAGGGGCAGGAAAGAGCAAATCCCATCCTCCCATGGTACCACAGAGCTGGCTGAAATGCCTGAAGGCAGCAATCTCACACTGGATAAACACTGCTGAGAGTGTCCATGAGCAATAAAGTCCTTTTCCATTTTCTTGTTCTTATATAACCGGTTCTTCACCACCATTTTGTTAAACTCCTGCAGGCACACAGTGATGAGGACACACAGCCCTCTCTAGGTTATGACTTGGTTACTCCAGCAGGCACAATTATGAACATCAGTGTGAACAAACAGGGATCTTCCAAGATTTTGGGAGCTGAAGGGAACTCTGCTCCTCCTACCATTGGATTTCCCTTCCCTAGCATTTTTCCTGCCTCTGACCTAGTCTCAGACACACCAGTGCCAGGCAAGGCTGGTTTCAAAGGCTTGCCAGCGCTTCTGGGGAGCAGTGGCACGGGAGGGTTGATCCTAGCCCTGGCTGTCAATGCAGAGGGAGCTGTGTGTCCAGGGAGATGGCAGCTCCTCAGCACAGACACGTGAGTGCTCAGTCTGTACCGCGTGGCTGACCTGTGGGGGAAGTGCTCCTAGAGAGCTCTCTCCCACTGTCCCACACCTGCTTTGGAAAATGAATGAAAAAACCAAGATATCAGGCCCACCACCCGATGTGCATGAGCTCAGCAGATTGCTGCAGGTGCTGACCTGAGGAGCACCCCGTTACCTGCTTGACAGCCGTCTCGATTAACAGGTAGCGGTGGGAGCGGCGCATGGGCAGGCACAGGCTGTACACGGCGTGCAGGGCTGCACAGAAGAAGCTGAGGAGACCAATCTGCTTTCGGTGCTGCAGCCACTGGTCCAGCCAGTCTGGGAAACGCCTGTACTTGGTGCCATAGTAGAGCTGGGAGCAGGCTGCCAGCACCCCGGGCAGGTAGACCAGAGACAGCATGACGTAGGACACGCACGGCAGCGTGGTGTTGACCACCTCGATGGGGATCTTGTACAGCTTGTTCTTCTGCTCCCTGATGTAAGGGTGGATGACCTGCCGGATCAGGTTGTAGGTGAAGAAGCAAAGAAAAAGCCCCAGAGCCAAAAAGATGGGGATTTTCCAGGCTGGCAAGAGGCGCAGGGGAATGTTCTCGATCTCACAGGCTGATGACATGCAGCCCATGTCCACAGGGGTGAATCCCATGACCTGAGCAATTTCTGCTATGGTGCGCTTGGCTTCTTGGTTATTTGAGCAGATCAGAACCTGCAACAAACAGAAACACATACATAGGGCAAAGAAATCAGGCTGCTGGGATCAAGTGCATCCAGAGGAACTCTGTGTCACAAGGAGCCTACGTTATTCCACTGAGCATCACAAATCCTGGCAGGCTTTTTGACAGGGATTTACCACGGCTGCCAAAGACCTCTCTCCTGGACAGGTTTCCTTTCATGCATGTACTGCCAGTTTGTTTCACTGGCTCTGCTTAGATAAACAGACAACTGAATAATACTTTTCACTTAGGCAGATGCTCCACAGACTACCAAGTGTGAACTGAGTGAAGGTACTTCATTTCTGGACAAAGAAATGCAGAAGCTAAGAGGTGGTCTCCGGATGCCACAGCCAGCACTCAAGACTCCTTCTCCTGGAGCCTAAGGCCATTTGCTGATGCTGCCAGACCTGAGCTGCTGAAACAGCTGGGATTTAGCCCTTGCTGGAAGAAAACAATACCTGCTTATTTCCATCCCTGGCACCCGACTGCAGCGTCCACGCAGAAACCACATTAAACGCCTTTACCACGGTGCAGGCTGGGAACAGGGAGGCCAAGTACTCCGCGTTGGATTCCTTGTGATGGTTGATCTCCGTGTTGTTGCTGACGTCCACCAGGATCTTGCCCACCAGCACGTCAGCCAGGTCACAGAGGGTGGAGTAATGTTCCCTGAAAATCGCCACAAAGATGACATCCGCCTTCTTCACGGCCTCGGCCTGGAAGGTGACCTCTGCTGCGGCGGGGAAGAGGTTGGCTTTGCGCTTGGGGTTGCGGCTGCCGACCACCACCCTGAAGCCGGAGCACACCAGGCGCACGGCCAGGGAGCGCGCGAAGTCCCCGCTGCCCAGCACCCCCACGGTGCGGCCGGCCGGCGGCGGGGGGCTGCGCTCACCCTCCGTGCTCCCATGGCCCAGCAGAGGTTTGGCCATGTCTCCTCTGGACATCCTGGCAGGAAAAACAAGGAGAAATGCAAATTCACCGTGGAGCTCTCGCAGAGAGACCCAGAGCACATCTGGGGTCACGGGGAAAAATGCCACTTAGGCCACTTGAACACATGGTTTTGGTCCCAGTGGCCCAGGACCTGTTTGCCAAACCCACCAGGAAATGTGCAGTAATGTACAGGCACCACTGGAGGGGCACAAAACACCAGGCTGGGTTGGAAGGTGAAGGCTTTTAGAGAGGTTTCTCAGGGTTGTGTGATCCAACACCTGCTGGATGCACTCAGCCATCCTCTGGTGTCCTTCATGCTGGCATCTACAGGAATGTGCTCCTTGTTGACCGAGTGACAAAACTATCCTTTGTCTCCTCAAAAAGGAAAAGAGCCCAGAAGTTTCTCTCCTCAATTAGGTGAAAAGACATCTCATAGGACTTGGGGGACTTCACCTCAAACTTAAGGATAGCTAATAGGACAGGAGCCAAAAAGTCTTGCCTGAGCAATTTACTAGAAAAAGAAGAGAACAAAGAAACTAATTGCTCTTGTGAGGTGTTTTACCAGAAGCAAGAACCTTTTGCACCTGGCTCGGTTTTTCTCTGTAAAGTTTTGTTATTTTGCCTTTTATTAAAACTTTTTTGTTTCCAACACTACCACAGAAGCCATCCTGCTGATTTTATGCCTTCTACGGTAGCTGAGCATTCTTGGGCGTGAAATAGATCTCCAAGAGCTTATGAGACCTGGCTCGAGGAGATCCCTATTTCAGGCATCTCACACTACAAAGCCAGCCTAACACTAACAGCAATCAGGACCAGAAACTCTGAGATTCCCATGGAGCTACCAGGTATCTCCTAAAGAAGGGGTCCATGAAGATCCCTGAGACTACATTTGGAAAAGCTGGAGGGGTGCTTCTGATTCGCCGGAGCAGAATGAAGGCAGAAAGTCAAACTGAAATGAAAGTGTCCTAAAAGTGGTAAATGAAGAGAGTTTCAGCCCTTGCCTGTCCCAATATTTGGGTCTGACAAGCGCTGTTTGCTTTGGCTCTTTAATGAGTAATGAGAACTTACTCGTGACATTTCAAAAATATATTAAAACATGATGGGATTTGCTCATGAAAGATCTTGATGAGCTTTACAAACGTTAATGAATTTTGCCCTGTAACAGATTAGATATTGAGGGCATGGAGGGGTTTTAAGCAGATCAATGAATTCACAGGCAGCACAGCAGCTGAACCTGGAGGTCAGAAGAAGCTTGGGCAGGGAACTGCCAGACTGCTCATGGGCTGTGTCAGTGGCTCAAATGTGCCTCCAAACTTAAGGAACAGCAAATTTACCCTAAAGGAATGGCAAATTCCTAAGGATGAGATTTTAAAAGGGCTCAGAAGGCAGCCCATGGAACTTCCACACCAGGACATCTGGCTTTTGTATTGGCACACTGCTAAAGATTATAATAAAGACTGTAATTTGCAGACTTGTGATACAGTGGAGATGGAGGAAATTTGCTTTGGTGGAGTGCAGTCTTGCCTTGTACCTGGTCAAGTTCTTTCAAATTAAGGTGACCATTTGGATGGGGTGACCTAGTCCCTGGCACAGGTGTGTTTTTCATAGGCTTTTGGAAATGTCCTTCACCCAAGGCTCTTCTGGGATTGGCACAGCAGTGGTGCAAAGGGGAGGGGCACTTCTGCATGAATAGTTACCAATGGGAAACAAAGGGTGAGAAGAAATAAATTATTTTCATAATGGGAATAGGTTGCCAAGGGATTTCCCTGAGGATTTATGCTGTTCAACATGTTCATAAGTGATCTGGGAAAGGGAGTGAATATTGACAAGATGGAACTTGTGTGTAGTGATCACAGAATCACAGAATGGTTCAGGTTGGAAGGGACTTAAAGATCATCTACTTCCAACCCCTTGCCATGGGCAGGGACACCTTCTGCTCGACCAGGCTGCTCAAAGTCCCATCCAACCTGGTCCTGAACACCTCCAGAGATGCGCCCAGGATCTCTTTGCAACCTGCTCCCATGCCTCACCACCCTTATACTAAAGAATTTCTTCCTAATATCTACTCAAAATCATTTAAGATAGTCAATCTTGTGAAGAATCTGCAAGAGGATCTCCCCATTCAAAGTGCCTGAGCACCAAAAGTTCACTACAGATGCTAGAGAGACATGGCAAGAGCTGCCTGTGGGCATGAACTCCCCATACCATATATACACTTTAAAGGGTAAATTTGTTAGAACCACTCAGAAAAATGATCAAAGGGTCACATTACTATGAAAACACCAACTTGGTGGCCCCTGGCAGACAAACATCAAGCACAGCCTCCAGTTACTGGAAGAGATCTCTCACACAGCAGCCAGGATCTCAATCCTGCTCCTCACAGAAAACCTGCAAAACACCTTCAGCAGATGGACTTTGAAGCTATAATTCACTGTCCTGGGTACAAACCCATCATGCTTTCAGTGACAATACTGTTTCTATGGCAGAGGTCTGTCTGCTCTCCTTGCCTCTCACCAAGAACCACCTCATCCCAGAGACCAAAACCTGTGCTCATGGAAGAAGTGCTAGCAGGGGAAAACAAGTGCCAAAGAAGTGCATGGTGACTTCTTCCCCTTCAAAACACATGTCCACTATACAAATACAGAGATCAAACAGCATACTGCAGTTCTGCTTATTCCATTAAACAAAAAAAAAAACAAAAAAAAAAAAAAAAAAAAAAAAAAAAAAAAGTGGGGGGGGAGGGAATAAACATAGAAAGGGGCCACAGGGAAGAAATGAGAGGGATGACTTTCAGATCTCTGTCTGCAAACATACTGGTTTTTTTTTTTCCTGGTCCCTTCTTATCAGAAGCTTTATCACATACTCACTACTTTTTAGAAACCTTACTTCACCTAAATGTACTCATGTCCAGAACTATTTGTTCTAGGGCCAATGCTATTGTTCAGAATAATTGGCCTGCTCTCCCATACCCCCCTCCCCTTTTCCACCACCTGTGCACACAAAATATTACCCCAAAATAAAGAAACACATCTCTGGCTCTCAGCCATGGGGGCAGAAATCAGCATTCAGGGTGACAAAGTGATTGTTACCCACAGACTCATTTCATAATCAATTCAAGGCACCTCAAAAGTTCTCTCTGTGGTCTCACTGGGATGTAAATGTTGCTGCAAGCAATTTTTCTTGTACTATGTTTCCTCTGTCCTGCAGCTGCCACTGAACATGTAGAGAGATGTCGGCAATGTTTGGAGATAAACATCTTTGCTGTCTCCAGTTATTTTGATTAAAAGGGATGACAGAATTAAACAGCCTTTGAAGTCAGCAGGATACTTACAAAGTAAGAAGACTCAAAATCTTTTCTGTGAATTTTGGTGTGATTATTTCAGTCATGCTCTGACTGGTGGGGCTTTGGAGCAGGACCTCATCCCTGCTGCCAGCCCATGGTGGCACGGTCCCTGGTGCTGGCTGCAGCCTGTGGGCTGCACTGCTGTCACTGCCATGCACTGAAATCCTCCTGAGAAAGGAGGGGAACATCCCTCTTTCACCATAAACACATTTCACTGAGACAAACACTGTGGTCTCTGCCTAACAGATGCCTGGCAATGGACTGTCTGATTAGGCAACAGCTTTTCTTCACTTCTGTATCTCTGGGGAGCATGCAGACCCCCCCGCCTCCTGCCACCACTCCTGACTTACCGTGTCCACACTGCTTTTTCTGCACCTATGGACATGTCACCTGCTTGAAACTCCCTCCCAAAGCTAATTCACCACAGCAAGGCCAACCCATCCAGAGTGGGTGCAAAGCACCATGGCCAGGATGCTGCAGAGGAGGTCACGAGTGAATATCATGGTGCTTAGACACCTTTAGCATCTCCAGACTTAGATAAACCCCATTTATTGATCTTCCTTGCCAAGCAAACTGCATCCCTGCTGAGTTACAGCACGTGCAATTCAAGGAGATCAGTTTCTTACCAAGGAAGCTACAAGATGACTTAAAGCACAGCCCAGTGGGAATAAACAAGCTCCAATTCTAACTGGGCAGCAGTTCCCTAACTAAAATACTGAATGCAGTGTACAGCTGCCCTCCAGCTCAGCTGCTAATGACACCCTTACATCACTGCTGTGTGCACTGCAGCACACTTGTTCCCATGTGCAGTTCAATGACTGCACTGCCACCACTGCTGTTATTTGCAGGGCAACAGCAGTGATGGGCAGTGAGCAAGATGGGGAGCTCCCCTCTTCTGGGCACTCTACAAAAACTGTCCACAAGGCAACTTCTGCCCCAAGGAGTGGGATCAGACAGACAGCAGCTGCATGAAATGAAGCACTCAAATCTCTGTTGTCCAGGCAGAGGGAGGGAGAGGTTCTCACAGAAGAAAAACAGGGATAATTCTACATATTTTGCACCTGAGGCTTGACAGAGGCTGTTAGCTTAGGCTCAGTGCCAGGCAAACAAGGTTTTTCTGCCTCTCTGCCCACATAGAAAGGCCTCACTCAGGTTTTGCAGCAGGACAGCCGTTCTGGATGGAGCTGGGCTGCAGGAACCCACTCAGGTGTCCCTGGGCTCACAGCAGAGTCAATCTGCTGAGCAGATCATTCCCCATAGCTACTGGGGAACAGGCACACTTGTTATCCTCTTCCAACAGACGTGGGGAAAGGAGATACTAACAATGATGGGACTCCAGCAAGTTTGTCTGGGATGACCCAGATATCTTTCACCATGACTTTAACAATGAGACCATCTTTTGGGGCCCCTTTCACATCCTCTGGTGCAGGAGGATAGCCTAGCTGGTTCCTGTAATTTGCAGTCCAGAGGTGTTTGAGTTGTATACCCTGAAGAAGGATGGACCTGTGGTGGCAAGGCTTTGCTTCAGTTCTGGACAAAAAAAAAATGAAGATTCATTTCAATGCCCTGGTATTCAGCTTTATCAGATAAAAGACAAGTTAGTTTTACCATAACTCTAATAAAAAGGCAGTGTTTTAAACATATCAAACTGTGCTGAAGAATATGGCAGCAATCTCATACAGAGCTCCAACAAATGTCCTGTCCAGCAAAACCAAACTGGTTCCTGTTTGCACAGAAACTCATCTTTGAGCTCAGCCTCACGTACTCAGTCTGCACCACCTTGGCTAAAACAACTGCTTTTGTGTCTTCCCCAAAGTCAGTGTTTGTTTAGACTGACCACAACTGAGTCTCCATAAGCTGTGGATTCAACCCGTGCAGGTCATCAAAGAGCCTGCTCTGTGCTTCAGCTTCTGCTTGGGTGCTACTGGAGATAAAGCACATGATTATTACACACATTCCTTAACGAGCACATGGGATGAAAGACCAGCAAGGCTCATGAGGAATCAAACGATGCAGCAGAGCCTTTGGTCAGGTCACTGCAGAGGGGTGTCATGATTTCTGCACTGGGAAGGTCCCTTTGGGCCCTGCCAGCCATGGCTGGCACCAGCTCGGTCCCACAAACACACACTCCAGGGACAGGGGTGATCTCTGCCCCCAGGGGACTTCTAGTCTGCATGGAGAGACCTTTGAACCATGAAGCCAAAGCCCTCCAGCCTCTGTTTGCAGAGCATCTCTTGCTGTGTTAACCCTCTAAAAGCCCCAGCTGGAGAGGAGCGTTCAGCACCTGAAGCGTTCCACTCTGAGCAGAAATACTCTATTTTTTTTTTTTTTCCCCCTACCACTATTTTATTTCCAGGGAAAATCGAACATTTAAGTCTCTTTCCCACACACACAGCATCCCTCCCAGGAGCACAGCAAGTGCCATGAACCTGAACCTGTTGGAACTGGAACAGATTTAAGTAATAAAAGAGCTTATCCAAAGCTGCTTTAATCTCAGCTCTGGTGCACATTTCTGGAGAGCTTGCAGTCCTGCCCAGGCTGACTGGAAATGACTTCCATGGCTCTACCCTCAAGAGAAATAGTGAGGGAAAACAAGCCTGCTGCCTTTTTTCTTGCCCCTTTTCTTCTTTCTCCTTCCAAAGCAGAGTTATTTCCCGAATGGTGCAAACCAGGAACTGGCAAGGGATGTAAATCGCCCTTCCAGAAAAGCCATATTGCAAACCCAGCTGGGCTGCCAGCCAGGACATGACAATGAGGAAATGCTGGGAGCTGGGCTGTCCCTGCTGCTGTCCTTCAGGCCACAGGGACACGGGACAGGGATCATGGGGGGCTCTGCTCACCATGCCCTGCTGCTGGGTGGGGAGGTGGGACAGGGACCTGCGGCAGGGAGCTGGTGCTGCCCCGAGCTGGCATCACTGTGGGGACATGGGACAGGCCTGCTGTGGGCTCCAGGGACTGCTGTGACCCCAAACCTGCTGTGACCCCACACCTGCTGTGACCCCAGGGCTGGTGTGGGCTCCAGGGACTGCTGTGACCCCAAGCCTGCTGTGACCCCAGAGCTGCTGTGGGCTCCAGGGACTGCTGTGACCCCAGAGCTGCTGTGTGGCTCCAGGAGTTGCCAGATGTCCCTCTGCAATTGTTCTCCACCCGGATGCACTTTGCATTCACAGGTTCTCATCCCTCCTCCTGCCCCAGGGCAGCATTTATCTGATTACCTCATTATCAGGTACTTATCTGCTATAACCACTTCCAGAAGCTCCTGCTGAGCCCCGCTTTCTCTCCTCTTTATCTGTCAGTCCAGTTAACCTTATCCCTTCCTCTTTTACCCCCAAAGGACATGGCAAATGATTTGCCTTCTCTGCACACAGACACATTCTGTATTTGGAGAACAGGTTTCATATCTCCCTTCGGTTTTTCCTGCACAAGTGAAACCCAACTCTTTCATCAGAGCTGTTATTTACCGAATGCCCAACAACTCAGCCTCTGTTCCTTGCTCTCATTTTTCTTGGAGGATGCCCAGAACTTCATTTTCCAACTGAGCCCCTAAAAGGCACCACCTGGAGCAGAGACGCTGCTTCCCCAATGCACCACTTCTCTTTGTCCATCCCAAAAAGACTGTTTGCTTTTGCACAACTGTGTGCCCCCGTTAACCCACGGGGCACAGTGTCCCTGTCCTCTGGCTCCTGTGACCACTGGCTGGCTGGTCGCTCACCTGGTGTCCAGGCGGTCAGTCAGTCCTACCACACAGGACAGAACATGTGCCCTGTTTTTTTAAACCAGCTCTCCAGCTTGTCACAATCTTCAATTAGTCTCTTCTCTAAAATGTTTCCAGTCCCTCCTAGCTCAGTGTCACCTACATATTCAGTATCTTCCTCCCTACTCCATCACACACTAATGAAAACACAGGCTGACAGGCACTGACCCTCCCAACTCCATACACCCTCTGGTTTATACACTGAAAAAAATTTAGCATGTTGTTTTTGGAAGCCAGCAGTGAAGCCTAAGGCATGCCCATGTCCCTGACCACAACATGTTCTTCACCAGGACCAAAATTCAAAAATAGCTTTCAGAACAGGGGAAAGTAGAGGAGAAAGGGCTACCAGAATTTCCCACAGGGACAAAATAACCTCTTTTTCTCACACAAGCTCAGACATTTTGGCTACAGTTTCCTATAGAACTACACCAGCTTGTGATCACTTTGCAGGGACAGTTTCTCTCTCCAAGGATAAACCCTCCATTTTAATGCTGAGCAGGAAAATTACCTATCTATGATAAACAACTGGAAAACAAACCTTTGGCCTGTTTTCATCAAAACAACATATTTTAAAGGTTCTGCCATAGATATCGTTAAGCTTTTCTCCCCTAAATTTGCATCCATTTGCAGTGCCACTTCTCTGCAGCAAAGTCCTTGTCTGAAGAACTTCCTCTGCTCTTCTGCAAAAACATCTTGCTGCCTGTGCCCACTGTGTTGACAGAGCAATGAGAAGCCTGAGAAAGACCTACCCTGTAATAAAACATCCTGAAACGGGAATCTGAAAGTCTGGGAAATCCTGAGGTGTCACTGTCAGACCGTGGAAGGCACAGACCTGAAGCAGGACAGAGTTTGCTAGAGCAGTGCTGATGCTGACACAGCACACAGGAGCTTATCTGGCTGATGTGACTCTGAATGAGAAGATTATTTTCTCAGCTTAGCATGTGAGATGCTAAGCTCACTTATGTCACTTATGCACCCTTAAGTGACATAAAAGGGTGGTTTATAACAACTTCAGGTGCTGTACTTAAGCCTTGTATGGCTTCTCTTGCTTTCTTTTGGGGTCTTCATTCTCTTGCTGCTCTTACCAAGTTAACAACTCAGTGACTCACCCATTTCTGAGCCTTCCCCTCCCCAAGTGTGAGGAGAGCAAAAAAGCAACCCAAAAGTGGAAGCTTCTCAGGTAGATCTAATAATTCCCTGCAGCCAGACACGATGGGTGGAAGTGTTCCTGCCTAAAATGAGCTGGGGCTTCCACCCTTCTCTGGGCCTACAGAGGTCAGGCAGGACCTAACTTCAGCAGTCACCACAGGGAGCTGGCAGGCTCCAGCTCTCTCTTCAAAATCTCTTTGTTTCTTTCCAGGAAAGGCATGGAGGAATTGTGCTGAGCATGCACAGAAATATTTGTATTGGCTATTTCCGTGCCGCAGCGCCTGTTAGAAGAGTCTCCAAGATCAGCACTCTCTTGCCTTTCTGAATTTGCTTCACCCAGTCACTCAGAAGATGCACAGGACCACACGAGGAGAAGATGCCCAGGAGGCAGTGTGGGGTGGAAGGAAGACACAGCCTATGGCAGAGGGCCAGCCCATCTCCTGCTGATCTGTTTTTCCCCCTCCACGGAGCGCAGGCATGACACACAGTACAGAGGTAGCTCTGAGCCAGCCCTGAATAAGCACAGTGGTGAAAACAGGAAAGGCAACCCATGTAGGGCCATGTACTGCCTCTTCTGATTTTCCCAACAGCTCCTGGGAAGCTCCTGGGAGAGAGGCAAACACAACTGGCTGACCAGGTAGTTATCTTTGGAGACACAGATGGGTGGGAGAGAGATGCTTTTTGCTGGAAGTCAACTCACTGCCCTGCCTTCCCCTTCCTCTCGCACTGTTTGCCTTCAGTCCAGCATCCTGCACAGCAGATCCAGCTTGCTTCACCTTTCTCCTACACTGGCAGGGGTCTTGCCGGTGAGCCCAGAGAGACAAACACATGCAGTGTGGTCAACACGCCTCCCCCCAGGATCCCAATCCTCAGCGAGACCCACGTGTGCTGGACAAGTAAAAACACCACGGTATTTCAGCACAGTGCCAAGCTGCACTGGCACAGGTTCTGTCCTGTATCTAACCCCAACATAAGAAGAATGTGGACCTGCTGGAGTGAGTCCAAAGAAGGGTCAGAGAGATGCTCAGAAGGCTGGAGCCCCTCTCCTGTTAAGACAGGCTTAGAGAGCTGGGGTTGTTCAGCCTGCAGAACAGAAGACACCAGGAAGACCTCAGAGCAACTTCCAGTACCTGAAGAGAGCTGGAGAGGGACTTTTTGCAAGGGCTGTAGTGGTAGGACAATGGGGAATGTCCTTACGGTGACAGAGGGCAGGTTTATATCAGATATAAGGAAGAAATTCTTCACTATGAGGGTGGTGAGGCACTGGCACAGATTGCCCAGAGAAGCTGTGGATGACCCATCCCTGGAAGTGTTCGGGATTGGGTTGGACAGGGTTTAGAGCAACGTGGTCTAGTGGAAGGTGCCCCTGACCACGGAGAGAGTTGGAATGAGACGATCTTTATGGTCCCTTCCAACCCAAACCACTCTGTAGCTCTATGAGCTATTAGTGCTCGCACATGATCAGGATCCTTCACTGGTGGACATATTATCTACAGACCCTGATTCTTGAGGTCTACATCCTGTGGGGAGCTCTTAGGACATTTTTTTCCAAATACTACAGTGGTGTATTCATACTAAAGGAAATGCACATGTTTCCACAACCAAGACTTTAGAGAGACTCACTGAAAATCTGAGAACCTGGAAAAATGGTGGAACTTCTTCCTCCATACCTTAAACACCAGGAAAATTATCAAAATGTTTAGGCCCCAGAGTATGTAAAGGCTTTTGGAAATGTGTTGGAAGCTCCCACGTCACTGACATACTTTCAGAAGCTTTTTACTTTCAGTTAAGTGACAGTTTACTTAAACTTAGATGGAAATGGGAAGCTGCTTAATCCACTGTAGGTCTGTAGAGGAACACCTATGAAGAATCAGTAAATTCAAATTTGAAAATAGCATTTTCTTCCATTATCATGTTGACAAAAAGCTAACTTTAATCAGTGATGGCAAACTTACAGACAACAAATTGGTGTGTTTTAATTCCTGGTGTGTGACATTTCTTATCACAGCTAACACTGCCTTTCCCACCTCTCAAGAGAGCTGGCATGGCTGGCCTACTTCTTCCATCACTGGAAAAAATGTGTTTCCCCTGAATCTAAACCTGCTTCTATTTATGGGTGTGATGTTACAAGGTCATAGTCAAAGCATAGTTCTTAACAATAAAAGGCAAAACAACTCCAAAACAAAAATAAAGAGCAAAATAAACAACAAAAAAATTATTATGCTATCAAAGAGCATGTTTTCCTGGGGTTTGATGTGGTTTTGTTAAACACAGACTTGTTGAGTCATCAACATTTTCTCCTTTACAATCACAGAGGAAATCAAATATGTGCAATGACTACGGCATCTTATATTACTGTAGATTTGTTTCATAGCAAATGTGATTTTAGAAGAAAACGAAAGCTTGGTGCAGTATTTAAATCTTATTAGTCCTGCATCTCCTCAGCCCACAGGACTATTGATGCTGTAGGCGACAGTCTTCCTCTCCTGCTGTCTCTCAGTTTTGGTTTCTTGCCACAGCAGGCAATTCTCCATGTGTTAGTTTTATTTAGACTACTCTGATTGAAATGATCTGGGGTTCCCTATGCCCCTGTGCCCAGCTCAGGCATTATGAACACAAACACTCCCCCAGGCTCCCTGGTGTCCATCTGTCACGGGCAGATGTCACACCCTGGACAGGGCCACAGGACAGGGACAGTCCACCCCAGCTCCCATCACCTGTGGGATGCTCCTACTACAAAGTCACCTCTACAATTCCTTCACAGCTTTCATCCCTCTTTGCCCTTAAATGGATCAAATGCTGAAGTCCCCCTCAAAAAGCATCCAAGCTTTGTAGCTTTTACAAGTTCCTACAGTGGTTCAGAAACCCCACAGCTGCTCCCTGCTCGCCTCTGAGGGATCCTGGGCCCTGGCCAAGATTTTCCCCAAGTTTTTTTTATATCTCGGTGCTGATTTCTCCGTGGCTGGAAAGAGCCACTCATCTCCTCAAAGCATTTAGCGAGCTGAGAATGAAAAGTGAAACCTAAGCGCCAAGTGCTGCTCCTTGAGGAGCACAGTCTGAACGTCCGTCCGTCCATCCATCCATCCATCCATCNCGCGGCGGCGGGAGGGCGAGCGGCGCCGTCCGGCAGCGCGGAGCCGAGCCGTGATGTCAGGCCGCGGGCTCCGCCCTCCTGCACATGTGCCCGCCGGGCCGCGGGCGTCGCTCGGCTCGGCTCGGCCCGGCTCGGCTCGG